>CAIGRL010115883.1:0-18215 GCA_903798325.1 Fraxinus xanthoxyloides
ATATGTGTCAATCTCAATCATCAATCATATTTTTTTATCCCACTGTTAAGTCAATGTAAGTTGAAAACTCATTTTCAACTTATTAGTTCACCTTGGCCAAAGATTTCATTACCAACTTAACTAGATAAAATGCAGATCATAATCTCTTACTATCTAAGAGTGGCAAATCCTCTATTGATCATTCACAACCTTCATATGATTCTTAACATACTTGAACGATACTGTATTAGCTACCCTTGACAGAGTAACATCCAACATCACTCTTATGATTTTGTCAAATGACATAATCGAGATCTGCGAAAACAGAAATTTATAAAATGAACTCGTAAAAGTTGCTAGCCATTTATTCTTAAGTCCCGTGCTTCACTCATATGCTAGGTACTTACACGAGATTGCTAAGTGCTTGCTTCGGTATCTATATTGCTGTGGATTGCCATATATGATTATATTAATATGTTTTATAGCTAGATATGTCATCCGTGGTTGAGTCCCCGTGGTAAAGCCGTATTCTACTTGTATGTGTGTGTGTGTGTCCATGATGTTGGAATGCGAAAGCGGAATTATCCAAAAATTAAAAAAAAGATTCTTTAATACAATAAGCAAGATCGTCTAGATGTTCACGTGTATGTTACATCAAGAATAAATTATTCGATTTTTTTTTACCTAAATTCGATGATTAATTCTTGAATTAATTCTGAATCACGAACTTATAGTTTTTTGGATCATGAACTTCTAGCTTTTAATTGCAAGAACTTGATGTTTCAAACCTCAAAGTTTTTTATGGTATTCTCCGAAGTCAAGAGTACACTGGTCGGCAGACACCTTCTTTTAATTAAATCAAGAAACTAAATATTGGATTGGGCAATAAGAAAATATGATTTTTCTCACTTTTTTTTTTCTCTCTCTCCAAATTTGAACACTATGAATTATGTATTATGGTGGTTGTAGGATTTTTATTTCCATCTAGTCTCTATTTATAGAGATAAAGATGTTTCAATTCATATAGAATAATAGTTCAAATATCAAATAGAAGTCTTAATTAAAATTCAAATTGAAATTTTAATTAAAGTCTAAATCCAATTAGCTTACATTTAATTAAATGTGTAGTCATAGAACTTCAATTAAAATTATAATTAAGTTTACAAATTTTATAATAATTACAAGTACGTACAAAACTTTTTGTAATTACAATTAAGTCCTAAACTATTATAATTACCGTAATTAAGTTGAAATATTTTATAGAATTATCATAGAGAACTAATCGGACATATATTATCCAAACTTCAATAACCAGATCATGTCTAGTTGACCCTAGACCACCCAATCTAATTATTAGTCTTTGTTTTTTCACTAAATGGAAAAAGACTACTCTCGGAGTATATAAAATCATAGAAGCCAATAAATTTGTAATACTTTCCTCTGACTTGCTGTATATGTATTTTATCCTCGTCCAAGATTCGATAATGAGGTATGATCATAAATGACCATTTTGCCCTTTTAATTATTTTCACTAACTTAAGTACCATATTTTTCAACAGTCCTATGAACAAATCACATATGTCGAAATTTAGCCCTCACTAAATAATAAGCTCACATTTTAACCGTTGAATAGAAAATACTTAAATAGTCTCTCTATCCATTTTTTAGGGAAACGGTTCCCGACACGAATTCGTGTTCTCTACTTCGCTCATTTTCAAATTCTCAACTTATCGAGATATTTAACCAATCAAATTGATCTCTACCATTGATAAATCCAATAACTATTAAAATCATGAAAAGATATACATAACTCTGTCAAGGGATTTAGATGAAATACACAACGTTAAGTGGAATTTATTTATCGGCACGATCATGCTATAGAATTAAACTCGACACGTGATCCTTTCAATACACTCCAAGTGTACTAGTGTCACCTTTAACTATTTATGTGATAAGGAGAAATATCAAACCCAAATAGCGAATCGGACAACACTACAACCTTTCGAAATAAGATGCTAACCTTTATACATTGGTAGTGAACAAAATTATTTATGATCAAAATATAAGTTGTGTCATACTTAGTTCTCAACGCAAGTAACCAACTTATATTATCACAAGTGATCATATGCACTTTAATTCGCATGCTCAATAATTAAATAAATACAATAAATAAATAAAAACAAATTTATTTAATTGTTATTTTTCACATCAGCAAAACTATATTATATGGGCACACAACCCAACAAATCTCCCACTTGCCCTATAGTATATGTGTCTATCTTTTAACCCCATGCCTTGCAAATGTCCATCAAAAATCTTAGCCGACAGGCTTTTAGTATGTGGATTCGTGAGATTATCCCTTGCATCAATTTTTTCAGACAATCACATCTCCTCCACTAGCTATATCTCTCAAGAGATGATATTTTCGTTCAATATGTTTACCCCTATGATGACTCCTTGGTTCTTTAGCTTTGCCATTGTCCCACTATTATCACAGTACAGTGTTAATGGTTGTGCAGATGTAGGCACCACCTCAATGTCTGTTAGGAACACAAACTGTCACATATTCAGCCTCCATGGTGGAATCAACAATACATGATTGTTTGATACTTTTCCAAATAATGGCCCTACCACTAAGTGTAAACAGTGATCTTGATGTAGACTTGCGAGAGTCCTTATCATCCTTGAAGTTTGAATCTGTATAACCAACTGGAACAAGATCTAATGATGAGTAATCTAGCATATAGTTTCTTGTCCTCCATAGGTACTTAAGGATATGTTTTACAACCACCCAACGTTCCGGTCCAGGATTAGATTGATATCGACTTACCATACGAACATCATAACAAATGTCAGATCTAGTGCACAACATAGCATACATAAAACTACTAACTGTTGATGCATAAGATATCCTACTTATGTACTCCATCTCTTTAAGAGTCTTAGGGGACTGATCCATAGAGAGTTGGATTCCATGTCTGAAGGGCAAATTACCCTTCATAGACTCTTGCATGGAAAATATGACGAGTATTTTGTTAATATATGAAGCTTGAGATAAATCTATATGTCTATTCTTTCGATTTCTTAAGATCTCAATACCTAGAATATAACTAACTTCACCTAAGTCCTTCATACGAAACTATTCGGCCTACCATGCTTTCGTAGATGATAATGCTCCCACATAATTTCCATTGAGTAGAATATCTACATAAAGACAATTTTGTCCTATATTTTCTTATAGACACAAGGTTTGTCAAAGTTTTGATAAAAACCATATGTTTTAATCACTTCGTCGAATCTTTTGTTCCAAGATATTGATGTCTGCTTCAACCCATAAATGGACCTTTCAGTGTTATAGACTTTGCTCCAATGACCATGTTCTATGAATCCATCTGGTTGTATCATATAGATACATTCCTTAAGACAATCATTCAAAAATGTCGTTTTAACATCCATTTGCCACACCTCATAATCAAAATCAGCTGCAATGGATAAGAGAATCCGAATAGACTTAAGCATAGCCACAGAAGAGAAGGTCTCCTCGTAATCGATGTCTTCTCGTTGGGTAAAACCCTCAGCCTCTAGCCTTACTTTAAAAGTTTCCACTTTCTCGTCTGCTCCTCTTTTTCTCTTATAGACCACTTGCACCCGATGGATTTTATCCCTTTTAGTGTATCTACAAGTTCCCAGACTTGATTGGAATGCATCAATTCCATTTTGGTATTCATAGCTTTTTGCCATAAATCTACATCCATATCATTTACAACCTCCTTATATGAAGTCGGATCATCAACTTATTTTGTGGAGATCGCTTGATTTGACTCTTCGACTAACAAGTATCTAAAAAGTGGTTTGATGATCCTCTAACTTTGTCTAAGGGGCGATGGATCCCTGACCGTGACATCATTTGGAATTGTAACGTTTATATCAATGTTGGTACTACCATTAGGTAATGTTATTACCTTCTCAATACCTTCAGCAATTACTGATATATGGGATTAGATGATGACTCATCTCTCCCACTCAAAGTACATTGTTTAAGTATTTATGATACGAAATGTTCTCTGTTACGAGGTTGCGTTTCAGGTACCAATAGGATGGAATTGCTCCCACTCATTTCTTCCAACATGACCTTACTCTTGGACCGACGTTCATTAATATACTTATCCTCCAAGAAGATTGCATTTGTGCCAACAAAGACCTTCTATCTAGAGGATTATAAAAATGTATCACCTGGTACTTTTAGGGTATCCTACAAATAGGTATATATCTGATCTAGGCTCTAACTTTTCTGCCTTCTCTTTTAGTACATGAGCAGAACATCCCCAAATTCTAATGTGACATAAGCTAGACTTGCGCCCATTCTAAAATTCAAAGGGGTTTCGGGAACAGACTTAGAAGGAACTAAGTTAAGAACATATGCTGCTATTTCCAATGCGTATCCCCAAAATAAGATAGGTAGAGTTGCAAAACTCATCATTGACCTAACCATGTCCTATTTCTTTTTTTTGAAACGAAATTTTTTTGGAGTGTACCCGACACACTCAGTTGAAGAACAATACCATTTCCAGGAAAGTAGTCCATGAATTCTCCCCAAAAGATATTCGCCACCTCGATATGCTCGAAGTGCCTTAATACTCTTACCTAAATATTTCTTGACCTGAGTCCGATACTCTTTGAATTTTTCAAAAGCATCTGACTTTCGAGCCATTAGGTAGATGTATCCTAATCTCGAGTAATCGTCTGTAAAAGTGATAAAATACTCATATCCCTCTGTCACGGGTCACATACATCAGAATGAACTAGTTCGAATAGTTCTTTAGCTCTATGTCCTTTTGCTAGAAATGATTTCTTGGTCATTTTGCCTTCTAAACAAGAATCACAAACTGGAAATGGTTCGATCTTAAGTGTGTTAAGTGGACCATCTCTACCCAATCTTTTTATCCTATTAAGGTTAATATGTCCAAGTTTAAGACGCCATAGATATGTATCGCTAATATAGTAAGATATTTGTTTATGGATTGCAGAAGTAACATTTATTTCATTTGTGGCACAATTTAAAATATAAAGATCATTAGTTAAATATCCGCACAAATAGGAGCTTTATTCTTTAAAATGTAAAGCGTATTATGCCCAGAATTTACAGAATAACCTTGTCCTATTAAATAATAAATAGAAATCAAATATCACTTTATCCGTAGGATATAATAACAATCTCTAAGAATTAAACACCTACCACTATAGAAATAAAAGTAAACTACTCCTATTGCTCTCTCGAAACTATATCTCCTGTGTTGACGGTAATTTTAAACTAGCCCTCACTGAGTTTTCTGCTCTTCGAAACACTTGCGTTCACATGCATATATGATTAGTGGCTCCAGAGTCTACAACCTAAGAATTTGTAGAATCGGCTACCAAACATGACTCAGCAATAAAAAACTTAACAATACCCTGCTTTTTAGCTAATGCATCAAGGCGGTGTTTCTTCCAGTGTCCTTTGCGATCGTAGTGGAAACACTTGCCTTTTGGCATTTCATCTAATTTGGGCTTTTTGTTGCTGTTTGGCTTCTTGTTAGATCTCTTCCTCCTCTTTCCAACTTCGCCTTTTGGCTTGGAACTATAGGAGCTTGCAATTGCCGCATGAGCATGGCCACCCTTACCCTTGAGACCACTTTCCACATTTTGCAACTCATTCATCAACTTAATCAATGGCATATCCATCTTGTGCATGTGATAGTCCAAAGTAAACTATGAAAAAATATCAGATAAAAGAACTTAATACTATATCAACTTGAGTTTCTTGATCAATAGTTGCATCCAGATTCTCCGCTATGTTGAAGTGTGCAATCATAGTCAACATATGATCCTCTATAGGTGTTTTGGGTTTCATGCAGCTGTTCTGTAGGGTACGAATGGCCTCAAAACGAGCCCTCCTACCTTGATGTCCAAACACACCCTTTATGATTTCTAGCAAGGTTTTCTTGACTTTCAAGTTTTTGCTGTAACACGTTTGACATCGATGCCAAGATGTGACAACTAGCCATCTCGCAGCTGCGATCCACTTATCATACTTTGCCCTCTTGGCTTTGCCTATTTTCTGAGTAGGTTCTTCAGGACATTTCTCTTCAAGTACACAATCAAATTTTTCGGCAATAAGCACAAACGTTTCCAATTTACATAATTATCCCTGACAAGTTGGTTTTGTTTTAGGATAACGAAAAATGCGATGAGAGATATTTACTGAAAAATAACCATTTGTTGCATATTAAAGTTGGGTAGCGAAGGATAATTTAGCATATGATGCATGAATGCACAATTAGATCTATCTAACCACAATAATGCAACGATAACTCGATCCTTGTGATTCAACGTGCCTCTCTATAGGAAATGTTACTGTGTCCACTGATCAAGTTGAGACCCTCCCACTAGCCAAATTATATCTGACAACAATATCGTTTTATTTAGTCATCAAAATTATAAACAAGAGCCTCTATAGGAGGTTCGTAGATAATTCTGATTTGAGTGTATAATCATTGTCTCAATCTCTAAATACTTGAAAATAATTTGGTAAGCTATAGGATGATCACAAATTATATTATTTATGGACGATCTTATCATAAGGAAATACAATCAAGTAGCTCGAACAATGCGACCCTCATATAGGGAGTTCTTTACAATACCGGTACGAGGTAAATGTGTTAGTTTGCTTGTGGATTGACCAAATGATCCAACAATAGCAATCCAAATGGCAATAAGACATCGCCATCGTACCTATAAAAAAATAATTACTTTCAAACCAAATTCGTGAAAATTAATCTGGACAAAAAGTCAACCCGAATTAATACAACATGCAAGCCAAGATTTTTTTGTGTGTAGATATAATTAATTGTTTGTCGTGATGACAAGAAACTGTATGCTGACGATCCGTCGGAATTTTTTTTGCTGTAATTTCTTGATCTTCGTTGTGTTCTAGGTCTTCAATCTTCAATTAATTAACAAGATCCAACAATTACAAGAATTACGTAATTCTTATGTCCTGCAAGCTTACAATTTTGAATCTAATTGAAAATAAAATTAAATCAAGATGATGGAGTCGTAATCCACTTATCTTGTTACAGACTCAAAATAACGAATTACATTAAGAACTGACCACAAATAATTGGATCATAGTTTAAAATAATTCAATAATTCAATTATCACATAATAAAATATTCCTAGACACCGCTCGACTAGAACATGCAATCAAGAATCATAAATAACAAACATGTGAATGATCTAGATCGCTCAGATACAAGTTGGAATGCGGAAGCGAAATTATCCAGAAATTTGAAAAATTATTTAATTTAATAAAAAAGATCGTTTAGATGTTCACGAGTATATTATATCAAGAATAAAAGATTCGAATTTTTTTACCTAAATTCGATGATTAATTCTTGAATTAATTTGGAATCATGAACTTTTAGCTTTTTGGATCACGAGCATCCAACTTTTAATTGCAAAAACTTGATGCTTTAAACTTTCTAGTCGTCTATGATATTCTCCAAAGTCAAGCCTACATCGGTGGGTGGGCATCTTCTTTTAATTAAATCAAGAAACTAATTCTTGGATTGGACAATAAGAATATAAGATTTTTCTCACATTTTCTCTTTCTCCAAATTTGAATACTATGAAATTATGTATTATGATTGTAGTAGAATTTTTATGTCCATCTAGTCTCTATTTATAGAGATAAAGATGTTTCAATCCATCTAGAATAATAATTCCAACATCAAATAGGAGTCTTAATTAAAATCCAAGTAGGAGTTTTAATTAAGGTCCAAATCCAATTAGTTTACATTTAATTACATGTGTAGTCCTAGAACTTCAATTACAATTATAATTAAGTTTACAACTTTTACAGTAATTATAAGTAAGTACAAAACTTTATTGTAATTACAAATTATAATTACCGTAATTAAGTTCAAATACTTTATAGAGCTACCACAGAGACCTAATTGGACATATATTATCCAAGTTCCAATAATTAGATCTAGTCTAGTCAACCCTAGACCACCAAATCTAATTATTAGTTTTTGCTTTTTCCACTAAAAGCAAAATACTAAACTCTCGGAACATGTAAGATCACAAAAGTTAATAAATTTATAATATTTTCCTCTGACATGTGGTATATGTATTTTTCCCCATTTGAGATTCGATAATTAGGTATGAGCATAAATGACCATTTTGTCATTCTAATTATTCTCACTAACTTAAGTACCATTTTCCTCGATGGTCTTGTGAACAAGTCACAGATGTCGAAATTTAGCCGTCGCTAAACACCGAGCTCAGATTTTAACCGTTGTTGAGCAGAAAATACTTAAGTAGTCACTCTACTCATTTTTTAGGGCGACGTTTCTCGAAACGAATTCATGTTCTCTACTTCGCCTATTCTCAAGTTCCCAACTAATCGAGATATTTGACCAATTAAATTGATCTCACCCATTGATGAATTAAAGAACCTTTAAAATCACAAAAAGATATGCACAACTCTGTCAAGGGATTTAGATGAAATACACGGCGGTTAAGTGGAATTTAATTCAAATATAAATTCAAGTAAAATATGACATGAAAACATACATCATGAAATCATTAATGGAGAGAATTAAGGGAACCATGGAGCATGAAATAAGTAATGGAAAGAATTCGTGCTCCAATCACTTGCTGTCATTCTTATCGGTTGATGAAGATTTGCCCTCGAATCTTATGGGTGTTCTCACATGGTGTCTTGCAATGGCAACTCTTCACCTTCTTTTGAAAATCCTCCTGAAAGGATTGCATTATTTGTCTAAAATATGTGAATGTAGCCGATGTATTACTCAATCTTTTACTGAAAAACCAGGAAATTATGAGTCTTTGCAGCAGGTCAACATGCCAAAGTTGCTAGAACAAGTCCATATGGTAGCATTGGGAACTTCCTCTTAATGTTTTTTGCAGCCTTGGTTAGATGTTTCATGCTATTATAATATTTGGCCTGCTAGATGCTGCAAAGCATAAATGACCTGATTCTCTTGATCCGATATCGATGTTCTTCGGAATGATGATCCCACTGATCAAGAATCATTTCTCGGGATTCTCATACAAATTAATGAGTGTTGATTATTAATTCCCATTATTTTATGTAAATCAACGGATTTTGATCATGTACTTCATTTGATACTCACTTCCTTCTAGGTATCTTACAAGATTCAAGAATCACATGGTGTCATGGGAAAATACTCCAAGATCTTCGATTTTGTTGAATTCGGGCTCAGTATGAATTACCAATATCAAATTATACTCAATCAAACGGCTCAACCCACAACTATGATAATCACTTCGGTTGCTACGATCTTTCACCCACAATGTACAAGATTATGATGGTTGTTTCCTGGTACAAAGGAGGAGAAAACAATGGAGAAACATGATTAAACTTTAGGCACAAAGAGAAGAGAATAACAGCGGTTGCCTCAAGGTTTTCTTTCTAAGAAAATACACATACACTCAACACAGGAAGGAGACCACTATATATAGATATAGGTTACACCAGGTTGGGTAGTAATTACCTATCTTAACCAACTGTACTAGTTAACAAAAACTATTGTATATGTTGCACGATAGTTCTCACATGTTTCGGGCTCTTCTAGAATATACCTAATTGGTTTATCATTACTTGCCTTCCGAAATTCACCTTGTCTTCAAGGTGGAAGTGTGGTCCAACTACGAAATTCGAAATACCATTTAGCTAAACCATTTGTTTGGCACAAATCCTCGCCAAAGCAAATTACTTCTTCCATTTACTTAAGTGTTTTTGCTGAGGCGATGCTTAGGCGGAGTGATTAAGTTCTTAACTGGTCAACTTGTGTTGAGCGAAGTTACAACACTTGGAAAAACAGTTGAAAAAGAGATTTCATTACAAATTCAGGGCTGAAGCCATTACAAGAGAGAAGAAAAAGAAAAAATCTATGGATCTGCATTTACAATGGCCCCAATTTCCACCTCCTCTTGAGGGGCCTCCTCCTCAGCTTTAAGGTTAGGTCGACTTCCAGTAGGACCGTCAAACTCTTCCTCAAAAAATGCAATGTACAACTCTGGATGCACCTCCCTTAGGCGAGACATCATCTGTTGGGCACTCCATGAAGCCCAGTAGTTGGCGAAGATATCGTATACCTTTGTTTGGTCGAAGTTTTCGATGTATTTCTAAACTATCACCTCACCTACTGTCTTCACTTCGGCTTTAAGAGATTCAGTCTTCTCTTTTTGAGCTTCGGAGAGCATCCTGAGTTCGGCTTTTTCCTTCTTGGCCTCCTCCAAGGCCTCTGAGGTAATCCTTTGGTGTTCATATGGATTGGTCAATTTGCTAAGTAAGTGCAGCCACTTAAGAAACTGACTCGTGAAGTTCATTTTTCATTTGATTTATTTGTATCTCAGTAGAGTCTATCTTCACCTCGCCCTCAGTCTCCTATGCCTCTTTCTTGGTCTTCCTCACCTCCTCCTCCCACTTTTTCGAGGCTGCAACCCTATGCTCTAATTCTTCATTCCTTTTACTTAGGCCATGGACTAAATGCTCCGCCGCCACACCAATACTTAGTGCTCGAGCCACGCAAGCATTGATGGCGGCTAGGAGGTCCTCCAGCTTGTAGGAGGCGATGTGATCTTGCCAGTCTCTGGTCCAATACTTGTTATGAACTAGGGCGGTAGAAACACTCTCTAGGGACAGCATTTCCAATATTGCCTCGGACAGGTCATCCTCCTTGCTCCCTAAAAAATCAATTACTTTGCTGCGAGGTGGAGGAGTGGTAGACTTTTTAAGCCTCTTCTGAGCTGGCTCTCCAGCTGGGATAATAGTGATGGGTATTGCAGCCTTTCGAGCTTTGAAAAGGGCTGCGACAATCACCCGGTTAGAATTGAGGAGGATGGAGGTCTGGCCACTGTGGCCACAGAAGAGGAAATCCTTGATGAGCCCAATTTTTTCCTTTTTATAAGGGAGGCACCTTCTCTCGTCATAGCCACTCTTCAGCGGATTATGGCGAAGTCAGGCCTCAATGGTTTTTTCTTTCAAAAATTGTTTGCAAGAGAAGGAAATGTTAAGTATAAGTTTGTAGTTGATTACATTCTAACCGAACAAAAAAAGTGAAGCTCACCCTGAGCTGCCATTACTCAAATAAAGTGAAGCTGGTGTTCTTTTAAATTAGCTCGCCAAGCTCCGGTCCTTGAAGTGCTGTTGGTAGATGTGACTGATGATGTTCCATTGCTCTTCAGAGATCTCACACCTCGGTAAAGAGCCTGCAAACTACGAAAATATTAAGCAACAAGAAATCATTCCAAGTAAAATTAGCTAGGTAAGATGACTTACTGGTTGTGGAGTAAGAAGTGGGGACAGTAAGATGAGTCATGAGGTCATTCTCCAGGGTGTCCCATCTCCTAGCGACCTAGAACTAGGACTTTCGCCACTCCTTTACCGAAGATGGAAATGGGGAGTGAGATCCCCAAGGAATCAAATAATACCAACCCCTACTTTTCTCACCCCGGCTACGCTCTTAGGGAAGAAAAGGAGTGGAAGATTCTGAAAGACATATCTACTCCTAGTCTGGCCTAATGCCAAAGCATCTATGACCCAACCATCCGCTCCCCAGAGTTTGTGTGGAGTTGGGTCGGAGCTAGCCCACAGGAGTAGATGACTAACCTGAAGAATGGGTAAAAAGGGAGTCTAAGGCCTGCCTTCAATAGATTCTCACTTATGACCACACAAACCGACCTCGGATAACATGCCCTCTCGTTAGGGTCTGGTATTATCAGGTCTATGTTATCGAGTATCCTAAAAACCCATCTACACTTGGCTAAATTTTCCTAGGTGATTTTGGAGGGACAATTAGAAGCCCCTCATTGGATAGAAGTGTCCACAGGTGAGGCAGGTAGTCTCCACATGTTTTCTCTCGACTTGATCGCTCTTTTTATTTTGTTCGAAGAGACAACTATTGGATCTCTCATAGCTGAACTCTCAACACTTCGCCTCTCTCCACTTGTAGAAGTGTTTCCAGATCTCTCAGAAGCCATTCGGTCGAATTTTGAAGCAAAATGAAGCGATTAAAGAAAGAATGGTTTACCTAAAAAGTTATATGTCTAAAGAGAAGACGATTTTCGTGAATTTTTAGAAGGTTGTTGGAGTTTCAAGGTCTTGGTCTCTAGAGAAATGGAAGCAGAGCAAAAATGGAAGTAAAAGGGAGAAAATCAGAGTTTTGCAAAGTAAACTTTATGAGATGAAGGAACTTAGCTTTATATAGGTGTCCCAAGTTCACCCCAGCTGTTAGATCATTGTTGATCACATCTTGGCCGTTCACATCTATAGTTCTTCATAATCGTTGAAACCAAAAGCCATCTAAGCCATGGTCTTGATGAAGCGGTGTACTTCACGCGCCAGCCCAAAGCGTCACCTTGAGCTCTCCCAGTCGTCACCATGATTACCATTTATTGCTTGGGAGGCGTGTATTGGAAGCAAGTTACGTCCACAAAAATTGCATTGGGAAGACGGGAGAATTGCCAAATTATTAGCACACAACCCAAGGCTATCTCATCAGCAAATGCTTCGCCCTTCAGCTAGGACATCGCTTCTGCCACAACTTTTCTCAAAGTTGTTAACACTCGGTGCTTCATCCTTCAGCTAAGATGTCACTTCTGCCATAACTTTTCTTAAAGTTGCCAACACTCAGGGCTTTATCTTTCAACCAGGACGTTGCTGTTGCCAACTCTCAACCCTTCGTCCTTCAGCCAACACTCAATGCTTTGTCCTTCAGCCTTGACGTCATTCCTATCACAACTTTTCTCAAGGTTGCCAACACTCAACGCTTCGTCCTTCGGTCAGGATGTCGCTTCTACATACCTTTTCATTTCTTCTACATCAACTAACGTGTACACCCCATAAAATGACATGATATAGCCCATGCATTATATAAATATCTATAGACTTGAGGACTGTTGTTATGGGACTTCAAAGGCCCTCCACCCAGTCCATCCGGTCATCTACCATGTATTGCGATACTTAATTCTGCGCTGCCATGTGGTGAACGAATTGAATTTGCACCGAATGAACTAAATTTGTACTGGACGAACTAAATTTGCACCGGGCGAATTGAATTTGTAATGGATGAACTGAATTTGATGCCCCGAATCGAAGCGCTACTGCTCCCTCGTAGAAGAGCCGAACTCATTTGCCATACATGACGGATGCAAATGTCCGCACTCCGCTATATCCCACATTCGCCTTCCTTAGCCCGCCAAGATCTTTTATGAGGATATCTCTCCAAAGTCAAGTCCTTAGACTGATTGATGGGACGTGTGACAGGCTATAAACGGTCAACTCATGTTGCTATGTCAGAAATCATTTAATGCCCATCAACCTATGGATTCACAAATTGACGCCTATGAAGGGATGACCCATCCGAGATCTAAACCACGGGTCCTCCATCCAACGGTTCTTCTTTTCCCTTATCTAATATAAATACCCCCACACTATGATAAGGGGGGTTTCTTGATCGGATCTTGGCATTCTAGTCTGTTAACTCTGAAAAAAACATTTCACTATATTTACACACATTCTTAACCATGTCTCGGTGACCACTTCACCATCGGACATCACTTTCTGATTTACTTACTACTTGACCGTTGGAGTGCTCGCGACAGCTGCTATCCCCACCGAAAAAGGCTATGAGTGACCAACGTTGTGCTACCGTGCACATGGAAGATCTTACGTGGAGTCTCGTTCTGTTGGTCACGTGTCGTAACCATTTTTTGAGGTCAACTGTCATCATCATATCGAGATTCTCCATCATCAATGGCATCTTCTTCTCAACCTTGCAAAATGTAGATCTTACGGACTATAACCCTAACTGCAATTTAATTGGATTTCCAGCATCCCAATTGCATTTTTACATTAGCTATAATATCCCGAATTGTTGCTCTGATATTATATGATACGATTCAGCTGTAAAAGAATAGGTTATGTATGAGAGATGAAGAACAACAATGTATTGATGTAATTGAAGATGAATATAGCCTTTCGAGAGACCTATTAATCTTGTATTCCATGCTACTAATATCTACTATTTTTCCTCCCCAATTTTTACTCCTCTCACTCCTCTCTATTAATAAACTATTTGTAACTACTTATCCTAGCCAGCTAGACTGGTTAACAGAATTTGTTGCGTCTGTCGCCGGATGGTTCTTAGGACTTCCGGGCTCTTCTAGAATATACATTATTGGGGGTCTATCAAACTCCCGAAAGCACACATAAAAATAAGGCAAAGGATCACGATTCATCAAATTTGAACGAGTGCCTTCAAATGCAGCCTGTAATTTTATTGAAAACTGATCTCTTTTGCTTTGCTCATGAATTCCTGAATAGAAGAGAGAGTTTCTTTTGGTACCTTAGCATAAACCATGTCAGTAAACTCTCCTCATAGGTTCTGAAACCTAGAAAAACAATCTCGAATGGAGAGTGGAAAAACAATCTCGAATGGAGAGATCGCCGTGCGTGTAACTGGTGGTCATATTCCAACTAAAAATGTCAAGCATTGTTATCCTGATTATACACCTTCTTTAAGTACTTCATATGTTTAACAGTCTTGTACGACCTCGGATTGAGAACAGAAGCCGAGATTCCACCACATATGTCGCTGACCCGTGCCCACCAAGTGTCGGTCGAGTCGCCTGATGTTGTAGACCACGCCACCGACTACCAGAAGTGAATAGAAGATGATGACAGCACCAAAGAAGCCAGAAAACTCCGACAGCACCAAAGAACCCAAAGATTGATGGACGTCACCACCACCAATGGACCCTCTATACACAGGAAGCAAGGATAGACGTATCGAACAACCAGGATCACTCGACCTAACCAAGATTAGTAGTTGGTACCCAAAATAATAAAACCCAATTCAACGAGAAAGCACCGACGAGATTCAGAATTATGGCTCTGATATCATGTCAAATGGATTGAATCAGATTGAATGCCTTTTCATTGTCAAAGTTCGTCTCTTTAAATAGATACTATTAGGTAATTACACTCCCTATTAGAGTGCTGATTTTTAGCAGTTATCCTTAATCTAGGCTAGCTATTGTGGAAAGTAAAAATTTGTCTATATATTAAATAATCATTCCATAAACAGATTTTGGCATGCCGTAAGGATTGGCTGCTCCTCTCCTTGTGGTAGCTTGTGTCCCACAATGAATCACCATTCCTCGCCCCAATACACCTAGCATCTGTTGTTGGACTATCAGACGGAATCAATCCATTGCACCTACAAATCAATTTGTTGGTTCACTCCCCTGATTGTCATCCCTATGAACCCTATCATCTTCGAAAGCAATCAAGAAGCATTTGATCTTGGCCTTGTTGGCATCTCGACAAGGATCCTAAACTGTGCTTTGATACGAGAATGATGTAGCCAAAGCAGCAAAGGACACAACGACAACCACAACTTCTTCTTGCCATCTTTATTACCGAGAAACCACTAGCCTATAATATAATATGTCGCACTTTTATAGGCGAGGGTGATATTCTTTAGTCTAGATTAAACTTAAGCAAACAGAATTTAATGTACTCACCTATCTTTTACTGTGTTCGAAAATGCTCTACCAGTTATTTTCATTCTGTTTCTCTGTGTTTAATTAGCTGGAATCTATTTAAATTATGTTTACGCATGACAGGAATGGATCTTGTCATTTAAACAATGTGGGTATGTGCCACATTATGATAACTCAGATTCATTGTTTATTTTCCTCCGAAAAGAAATGCCACTCTGGCCTTGAGACTACATAGCTAATGGTATTGATTATAAATTGGCAGTGGCGATGGCACGAGTGCTATTTCCTGTAGAAGCCAAATTAGCTATGCAGATAGCAGAAGCCAAATTAGCTATTTCCTGTAGTGCTATTTAATTCTACTTATCATTTAATGTTACATTAGCACCACATAGACTATGTTATAATTCCAGTGGGCATCTGCATTCTTCATTTCGATTTCATGATGGATCCTCTTGATATGATCCTTTCATTAATGGCAGTTGCAAAAGGTCAGAGCTTCTTCCCCAGTTGCTCGAAAGTTCTTGATGAGCTTTTAGTAGATGAAAAGGTAGGTACTCTGTTATTGGACAACGGAACTCCAGAGGAACGGAGGATGAAGAGAAAGCGCCACATGGAACTCAAGGAAGACTTGATGAAGGCGTTTGAGAAGGACATGTCTGCAAAAGAAATGGAACCACTAATCTTCTTCTCCAAAAAGCAGTGAACTTCATAATGTTATGAAAAAGTAAGGGTTTGTTCTCTTTTCTATTTTTATCCCATTTTATATTTTTTATTTTCCAAAACAGTGAAAATACGTTGACTTACATATTTTAAAAAACGAGTTTAAAATTTACAAAGAAATCGAAAATGTCAAAAATGTCGTTTTGGGCGTTTTCAGTTAAAATCAAGCCAAAATTTTCAAAATGCCTTTAAGCTGTTTCAGTTACGCCACCAACAAAAACTACTGCCATCGCTGCACCGCCAAAACCACAGCAGCGACATTGCGACCCAAAACCACCGTACCCAGACCAACCACCGCATAAAAAAACAAAAAAAAAAGAGACGAAGAAGCAAGCGATCGCAAGGAGCGCCGCTCGCTGCTTATCGTGACAGCTCCGCCATGGTCTTTGGCGCTAGTGACCTTGCGAGGGAAACGACAGAGAAGAGTGGAAGAAGAGAACATGTTAAGTTTTCAAAATGATTAAAAAAAACACATCTTCAACATTCTCAAAATGGACACTTAAAGCACAAAACCCAAAATGAATTCAAAATTCAAAACTCAAAACTTAAACGCGATGAGAACAACCCCTAAGGGCCTTTTTTTTTTTTACCATTTTCAAGTTGTTTTCTGTTTTCGATTTTCAAAACAGTGAAAGCGCGTTCTCTTTCCTATTTTCAAAAACACGTTTTTGAAAACAAATTAAAAATTTACAAAGGAAACTCAAAACGACAAATTTGTCGTTTTGGGTGTTTTAAGTTATAATCAAGCCAAAATTTTCAAAACGCGTTTTGGGTGTTTCCAAAACAATTTTTCAAAAAGAAAAAAAGAATGCATTTTCAACAATCTCAAAATGGACAATCAAAACACAAAACCCAAAATGAATTCAAAACTCAAAACACAAAATTAAAACATAGAGAGAACGGCTCCTAAGTGTTTCTAGTTCACCTTTGAGGATTTTAAGTCAAATTATCATTTCTTCAGAGAATATGATTCTTTAGTATCAAGTTTATCTAAACCTAGCTTCAATTTAAATTAGTGTGAATATAAATTTATTGTTTAGAGAATGAATTTAAAACTAAAACCATACCATCTCATAACTACCACGATAAAGACTTGAAAACTTTGCGGAATATTTGACGGGATTGAGTTGTGAATGTAAATTAGTAAAACTAGTCATATTTACATGATCAAATTTACTATATCTCCATATAAATTATAATGCATACAAATGCATTAATCATAGAAACTCAATTTAGGTTTCATGACCTATAAGAGTAGCTCTCGATCTCTCGTCGAAACATATGTTATTTATTGCATGAGTTAGACATATATATCCCCTCTTAATATCGATGTGTCCTTAAGTTCATCAATTAATGATCAATCAATTGAATTAAATGAAGCACATTGTTATGCCTGGCTATCGAGGCTCTAGTGAGAATACCACAACAGCAGAAAAAGTCCATAACGCCACATCAAACCACCGCACAACACACACCTAACCACCGCACTCGGACCAACCACTGCATAAAAAAAACAAAAAAAAAGTGACGAAGAAGCAAGCGATCGCAGGGAACGCCGCTCGCTGCTTTTCGTGACAACTTTGCCATGGTCTTCGGCGCCAGTGGCCTTGCGAGGGAAACGGTAGAGAAGAGGGAAAGAAGAGAGAGAGGAACAAGTTTTCCAATTTTTAATTTTTGAAAATAATTTTTCAAAATGACAAAAAAAAAATATGCATCTTCAACATTCTCAAAACGGACACTTAAAGCACAAAACCCAAAATGAATTCAAAACTCAAAACTGAAACACGAAGAAAACAACCCCAAAGTGTTTCTAATTCACCGTTGTGGATTTTAAGTCAAATAATCATTCCTCCGAGAATATGATTCTTTACTATCAAGTTTATCTAAACCTAGCTTCAATTTAAATTAGTGTGAATATA
>CAIGRL010115982.1:0-14625 GCA_903798325.1 Fraxinus xanthoxyloides
GGGTAAAATGGTCAAAAATTGGGGAAAAGGACGTTCTGCGCCAAAAATGTGAAAGGTAGGGACGTTTTGCGTGAAAAAACGTAAGGTAGGGACGTTTTGCACAGAACCCGTCAAAGGTAGGGACGTTTTGTGCTAATTACCCTTTTACTTATATGTAATTTTTTACATACAACTTAATATTTAACTTAAAAAGTTAAATATTTACTTAAAATTTTATGTTAGTATTTCTTAGTCTAAACTTTATAATTATAAGTTAATTTTGCACTCTTAAATAATTTTTACACAAGCAAATTTTTTACTTATAAGTAACTTTTTTATATCTTAATATGTGATTTTTTGAAGTAATATTTTAATTATAAGTAATTTTTAAATTATAATATAATTTTTTGCTTATAAATAATTGTTTAAATTAGTATAATTTTATTTATAAGTTAGTATTAAACAAAATATGTTTGTTGAAAATAATTATTTTATAAAGGGTAAAAAGAAAAAGAATTTGAGACATAGCCAAAATTCGTTGATTTGGTGTATTGAGAGAACCTATCAAAATTGCACTACAATGTTTTTGGGTGATTTTTTAAATCATCCAAAATTCGAGCTCAAAAAATCTAGCAAGCACCGATTCTTTCAACCCCTCATAAACGTCGTCATCCGAAATTGGTAAAAATGAAACTCCCTAGCATACCCTTAGATATGATGCAAAACGATTTTTGACATGATATTGTTATTCATGATGTCGATCGGATTCATCAAATATGATTATTTTTATGTCAGGACATGTTCCTATCTAACAGAACGCTATTGAATGGCCAATCTATAGGATCCATTTTACTCACGGGAAAAGAACATAAAAGGTGATTTCACTATACTTTTTTACTAGGGAAAAGAATAGGAAAGGTGATTTCACTATATTTTTTACTAGGCACAAGCTCGGATCCTTTATAGAAATTACTCATAATAACGAACTTGCAAAATGGATATATATTTTGATGATCATATACAAAAAACTAATTTTAATGAAAAAAAATTTAAAAAATGAAAGTCTTCAAAAATGAAGACGTATTAAAGCTTGAAAGTCTCCTATAATTTCGTAGAACACTAAGAAGACGAGAAATTTCATGATCAGTCTCTCAAAAAATTCCTCCCTAAAACCGTCATGCGTTCCCGTGGAGGGTAAGGACCCAAATAGAGGACCTTTTCGACTTGATGCTTACAGCCTATCGAAATGCCTCTTTTTTCAGCTTTTCCATGTAGACATGAACCTTGTCAATGGATTCCTAACTTCCTATTGATCAAAAATCTTCTTAAAAAAGAGGCTATAAAAGTTCAAAAATTAAATACATTCACCTAAGCATTTTCCCTAACAAAATTGGGATCAATTGCATGAATCATTTTTTGCCATCTTCTATTCATTGCTAGACAAACACTAACTTAATAGACAGACCACCAGAAAGTGCAAAACGAAAACCGACTCAAGCAAGAACAAAATCATCTAAAACATTGCGTTGGGTCTGGTATGATGCAATTGGAAACAACATAAAAAATATCCAGGCCAATACTTGGATCTAGTTTATAGCGCATAAGATTTAGGAGAAAAGGGAACAAAACCTTCCTTTTTTGTCAAGGACACATATCTTGTTACTGTATACGCAGCAATAACCAAGAAAATGTTTACAATGACGTAAAGCAACCAATGCCAGACACTAACTCCGGCCAGATCATCTCATCACATGTTCAAAAAAGGATTAGGTTGGTTCCATACCACCCAATTCACAGAAGTTTTGGACCCGTGCGTATGTACAAAGAAAGATAGATAGATAGATGCATGGAGAGAGCAGTATTACGTGCAACGAGAAATTAGGGATGCTGTAAATATTCCTCGGGTTACAAATAGCAACAAGCTTACGATATCCAAATCAGCTACTGCAGTTGTGAAATGAAGATATTGTCACATATCATTTCCTGGCATTAACACACAACCTGCCACAATGGTGTGCCCTAACCTGATTCATACTAATCTTGCTCAATGCACGGGTGACATAAGTCAACAGATTAAATAAGTGCGTGGTCAAACTAAAACATAGCATAAATATACGCTGGCAATACCCGAATACTTGATTAATCAAACTACTCTAATATTTGGAAGACTGGCTTCACAAAAAAGGGCGCCTAATTTCAGCCTTTAGTTGTGACCAGAATCGACCCGGGCAGGACCACCTTGACGCCTGTGAGAATCTCCTCCATCACGCTTTGACTGACTCTGATTTCTCTCTCTGTATCTTGGGGCTACATCATTAGATCCATCTCCAGACGCTACAAGCTTCTCGGTTTTGCTATTCTTATACTGCCCAACTGGCTGGTATTCGTAATGCACATTCTGCCTCTGCCTTTCACGAAATGCAGTTACATTGTGTTGCCGGCTATCATGACCTGAAGACCAATCTCCATGAGATTCATGGCCTCTGCCAGAACGATTGCTATGGTTTCCATTCCTCTTAAAACCAGATGAAAAATTAGGGTCGTGCTCACCAGCTGTATAGGCAGCAGCAGGAGCTGATTCACCAACTCCAACAGGAACTTGCGATGGGGAATAGGGACGTCCTTTCACTGGAGCAGGTTTCCTCTCTCTGAACTCTTGATGATGCTTTACATCTTTCGCTGGAGCAGGTTTCCTCTCTCTGAACAACTCTTGATGACGCCCTACATTCGGCCCATCACCCATATTATTTTCAGGGACAGACTCATCTGGATGAGGTCGATCAACTTCCCAGTTTTTTTGGTCATCTTGAGGTGGAACATGCACCTTACGCTGGGGACGATGATCCCTTTTTGAAGCCCTATCAGTTTCCACATTAATAGTTCCAGTTCCAGCAGCTCTGCCTCGGTTCTGATTATTTTCTGAATTTGTGTTAGGCTTGGGCTGCCAATGAGACGACATTCGCTCCCCAGAGCTGTGACTTTCTTTTGAAGAAATAGTTCTGTCTGTCTGGTTCACATCAGTAGCTGCAGATTCACTACTAACAATATTCGTGTGTTCGGGATCATTATTGTTTCCCATGCTTTTATGGCCCTTGGATAGATATCGCTTTCCCCTGCCTGTTATCTGATCTTTCACAGCAAGAGATTTTCCAGCTGCAGCTGATTCAATATCATTGGACATGTTACTGCTATCCAACGTGTTGTTCTCTCTGGTAATATGTGATTCAGCTTTTGGTGCATTTACTTCACGCTTCACAAATTGATTTTGGTCCGTGGATCTTTGGATGTCCTTGCTTGGGTTAGAAGTTGAAGATGGTCCATGATGCACACTCTTCCTATTCAATGGTTCTATAAAATTCTGTTGTTGCCATGTTCCATGTGCTTTTCCTTGCTTGTTATGCCTGCCATCTCCCTCCTTGAAGTCTACACCAGACCCAACAGTTCCAGTTGCAGAGCTCTTAGGTAGCGGACTTGCAGATCTCGCTGACTCAGGGATTGCTTTACCAGCAGCCTCTTCTAGTGTAGGACTAGTTGAAAATGGCACTGGTTGAATACTTCCCTGCTGTGCCAGCTCCTTAGCCACAGGCTTCGGAACATATCTCTCCATTTCAGCCCTTTTGCCTTTTGAACTATTCTGCACCAGATTATCGTTCTTCGCCGAAGTCGCAGATTCAGGAGTAGATTTTTGACTTGATTCAACTGCACCCTCAACTTTGCTTTGTGAACGCACAGGAGCCCACATTATATTGTCATTACTATGAAATTTTTCCACAATCCTATTGGCCTGTAGACTTCGTGGCATTCTGCGGGACTGAGATTTCCACTGTTTGCTTACTCTGCTATGGACTGCTTCATCATGGAAAGTCAACTGCACCTCAGAAGCCTGCACTCCTCCATCAGGCTCAATTTTTGCTGAGACTGAGCTATCCAAAACTGACAGCACAGCCTTGGACTTGCCAGTTTCGATGGACTCTTGTGCACGATTAGTCTCCTCCAGCGTTGCTGACGGTATTGGAGAGATTACAGCAGCCTCGTCGAGTCTCTGCTTATGCTTACTATACTTATAACTTTTCCTTCTCTGATGTGTGGTGGGTTCAGAAATGATATTGGAGGTATTCAGGGCATTTGTCTCGCCACTTGCTGTGACACTTGAAGCAACCACCGTCAAGGGAACATCATTAACATATACATCAGTGAGATCTTTCGGAGCCTCAACTGTGACAATTAGTGCTGACTTTTCATTTGAATTCTTATGTAATGGATCATTTGTCTTTTGTTTATATAATGTTTGCTTATGTCTAGAGACACTTTCATCAGTAGATTCGAATGCGTTTGTGATACCCGTGTTATAAGAATCCTGTTTCAAAGGCGAAGACTGACCATGAGAAATGTGTTCCAAATGAGATGCCCAAGGTGCCTCCATGTGTATATCTCTGGAAATATTAGCAGATTCTCTATGATGGCTAGCACCGCTCTCTCTGTCCTTAGAAACAACGCCAGACTCTGAGACCAAATTAGGGCCAGGTGCCTGGAACTTGAGGTTAACCATTGCTTGTTCAGCAAGTGCATGTATTTCTTTTTGCTCTCCCTGGAAGACACCAATCCCCTGAGCTGTCTCAGCACTCTGGGTTCCCTGAGTTCTCTCGGCTTTCTGGTTTCCAGCTTCACCTGCTTGTGTTCGCCGATTCAGTTCTTCCAATTTAGCCAAAGCCTTGGCCTTCTGCTCTCTCGTTCTTTCTTCCTCTTCCTTCTGTAGTTGTAAGGCACGTTGCTTTGCTGTCTCTCTCATCTTTGCACGCTGATTGAATACATAAACACAAGGCCAAATAGATACTTATATACATTAAGCAAGTGAGAAATAAAATTAGTTTAACATTTAAATATAAAACCTGTGCCTGGATTTCAGTTGAATCATATGACTCTGCACAAGGTTGTCCTCCATCCATCACCGAATGGATCACTGAGTTCTCAGTATCCTCAGAACCACATGCATGAATATCATATGAAGATTCAATATTTGAAGCTGTAATCACATCAAACTTCTTCTGCCATCCATCATCATCCTGGCCCTTGAACTTTCCTTTACCGCGATGGTCAACTCTAACTTGCCCACCATGATATGCTCTCCTGTAAATTTGAAGAAGTTTAGGAATGGATATAAGTGTGAAAGATAGCAGAACAACATTTTTCATCAGACCTAGGCAAGAGAGCTGCTGACTGAGAAATCTTATCCCCTACTGGAACAACCACTTCGTGGGGTACAGGAACAAAATCTCCAGAAGCAGAAGTCCTTTCAAAAGATCCAGCAGTACTGCCAGCTTCAACAGTAAAATTATTAAACTTGGCATCAACAACTTGAGACTCACTCCTTTGCTCTTCCCTGTTGTAAGCAGAGGGAACCTCGTGACGTCCATCAGTTGCACGTACTTTTGCATTTAAAACTTCAATTTTCTGCATTAGAGCTGAATCTTTTGTCGTGGCCGGTAAAGATGTATCTCTGTCACTAGCTGGAGTTTGCTGTAGTTGTTCAGGAGGAAAACATACCACAATTTCTGATTTATTTGCCCAATTGTCATTAACTGCTTTGACATTGCCTCCTTTCAACGACTTCACTTTGACAGTGTTTGTAGAATGACCATCAAAATTATGAGGAGCGTCCTCATATGGTGTCGTCTGCTCACCAAATATATCTTCCTCCACATCATCATCAGCCCCCCACTCAGTTTTCCGGGCTGATATCAAGGGTAGACCATGCTTTCCACGATGTGAGGCACTAGATCGTAAATTTTGTTCCCAATTTTCTCTTTCCTCCTTCCTATCCCGCTCTTTCTGGTTCTTTAGCAGCATGTTGTGGGGTCCTTGAGGGCCCTCTAGGTGGTCAGCTTCCACTTTTTCCGACAATGCTTTGCCAGTGGACACACGCCCATCTGCTCTGCCATGGGAATAACTAGGATCAGGAGCACTTGGGGCAGGATATCTATTAAACATAGGGTGGCCTGCAGCCATCCCCATGTATGGAATTTCACGTTCATTGCCATTGCAATAGCCCATTGGTGGTCGATAATAATTGTCAAAATTCATTGGACCAGGGTAAAAACCAGGCCTAAATGGCATAGCTGGGCGTCCATAGGCATCGGGCATCTGTGACCTGTATAAATCTCCATTTTTTGGATGGGGACCTCTAGGAGCGGCACCTGGTGGAGGAACTGCTTGTGAACCAGCTAAAGGCACAGGTACAACTTGAGGACGATGACAAGGGAATGATTCCATTGGAAAGCCACCAGGACCAACAGGGGCTCCAAATGGCGGTCCCCTAGGAGGTCCCCTATACCAAACGCCAGCTGGAGCATTTATAGGAGGACCACGCCATGAATCAAAATGCTGAGGGGGAACATTGGAGTGGTAATATTGTTGGGGCTCCCCTTGCCACTTCTCCATGCTAGGATGAATACCATCCTCTGTAGATCGGGTACCATCTCTCTTCCATGTATTATTAGTTCCACTCTTGGTAACTGCACTAAGAGAAGTATCATGTTAGACGAAATTCTACAGAACTGAAACTTATTGATAGCTGAATGAAACTTTATGTCCTAAAAAATTGATGGGTGCTGACCATCCTGAGGAGCCATAATCTTCCCTTCTGTCTGAGATATTCTGCCAGAAGCAGAGCTAGGATGGTCATGAGGATGGTCATGAGAGACGTGATCTGTCAGGGATTGTCAACCAAGGTGTCAGTAACGCGCACATTCTACATCCATCTGTTTTTAAGTGTCAAATAGTTTCCAAAATTGCTTATAAGTATATGCCAAAATTCAATTATTAAAACGGTGAGCAAGGCAAATAATGATAATAATATATAATATTCATACATCAAAAAAATCTTTCATTTGATTTAAGACAAAATTCTGAGAGGATAACAGGTGTAAATAGAAGATGGTCCATCATCAGAATTACAAAAAGATAAGTAGGTATCATATCCAAAACCCAACAAATGGCCATAATAGCAAGCTTACATAACATTCTTTAACCTAACCATTGCTTCATTCATAAGCAAATGATTTCAATAGGTTCACTGAGAACCGAAGAAGATACATGGCACTGTGCACGAGAACACCACTACTGCCTGCTCTTAATACAACAATGAAAGTGCTTCACACAGTTTACCATCCCACTTTACATTATTCTGGCAAGTTGGCACGGAGCTAAATAATTTCTGCTAATTTTTTATTTTTTTATTTTTTTTTTCAAATTATAGGTCACTTTCCTAATTGAAAATAGAGTTGATTTCTTAGTTTTCTGATATGTCAAAAGCACACGACTGGCAAGCGAAAGAGCCAAGAATTTTAACATGCATGAGAAGTATCCACAAATGTAAATTCTATAACCACATATTCACACCTTGTAATTCAATATCCTTCACAGAATTGTCTCTGTCAGAACCAAGTGTAGGAAAATCCCCAGAACTCAGAGAGAACCCATCGTCCTTGGAAGATTTCGCACCCTGCAAATATACTAAGATCAATTAACCAAAATAAATTATTTTTTAAGAAAATGTTAAAGATCCATTCAAATTAGTTAAGATATATGTTTTTTGTCCTCCCATTCACGAGGATCTGGAGAAGTGGTTATGCAACACTACAATTACCACAGCTCAAATTGTAGGAACATAGAGAAAGAGGGGACGAGAGAAGCTGAGATTATACAAAAGCCTCAACAGGGTGAACTCAGAAAACGAGGAATTTGGGGAATGCAGATGCATAACGGATCAATATATTCTATCACTATCTATCTATCTATAATAACTGCTAAGAGTGGATCATTTAGTTTATCCCTTTTGATGAAGCACAGTACTAAAGTATTCAGCGATGACAATTGAAGAACTGGATACTAGTGAAGTAAATGTTTCTCTAAACAGAAGTATACCAATCTTCCCGCAGCACTACTTGGACCCCATGCTACCGAACTTTCAGACACAGGTTCTGCAAACCTCGAGAGTTGTGAGCTATTAGGTCTGGTTTCTGCACTTCTAGGACGCAATGACGTCGATGATGTCTGATTTGATGCCAAGGTCCCAGAGGCCGATGAAGGTCTAGAATTTGGAGTCCATGCATTGGCTGTAGGTTCATGCGTTCTATCACTACCAGCAGTTGATGGTCGAGTACAACTTCCACTAGATGAAGGGCGGGCACTCAGATGGCTAGGCGAACTAGTGCCACCATCAGCATTTGGAGACTGCATAGAAGAACTCCATGCATTTGAAGCAGAAGAAGATGAGCGGTTTCCCCAGCTAAGCGTACCTCTATGACACAAGAAAGAGAGGCTTAATCCAATGCAAGACAATACAGGAAGAAAAGAATTGAGCTACAGAGTCTGATAGGCATAGCACTTGAACTACAAAAAATAACTCATTGAGAAATTTATGCACTCAAGTGCCTCAGCAATAGATAAATATGAATGGTGATTGAGAACACAAATAATACTAATCACTCACTTGGGAACAATTTCCACGTTGGGATCCAAACCATGATTTTCTAACCTTGAAATAAAATCAAGAAAAGCGTCAGATTGCACCTGAAAAATCGGCAAGGTAAACCAAAAATAACTCTGCAGATACCTTTGGCTCGGTAAATTCAAGGGCTTTGGTACAGGAACTTTCCCCAAAACAGTCATTCCACCCCTTCTTGCAGAAGCCCACCTATAACAAAAATAACAGTAAAAATGAAAATAGAAGGTTAAGATAGTAATTACCAATAATATCAAAACTGGCCCACCCCGGCTGGTTGGACCGGTAAAACTGGGAACCGGTTCAAACTGTTTCAAGCAAATGTGCATTCCCTTTTTTTTTTTTTTTTTGAACAGAACAAAAAAAGAAGGGCAGTTAACCTTTAAAACCCGCTAGTTAAAAACCACCTTGAAAACCGGTGAACCGGCTGGTTCAACTGGAACCTGATGAACCGGTCACAGTTCTCATGGTTTTCAAGGTCAATTTCTTTTTTCAAAAAATCACATGCATGCATAGTACGCACGCCTGTTAATTTATTTCACTCAATAGGCAGCTATATTTATAGCCTATCCTTCTCTCATAGTAAATGATATTTTTGGCGTGGGGCAAGTTGAACTTCTAACAATTAACTCCCTGCAATTACACATTTTGGCTGTTGTACAGTTGTACCAATGAGGGCACAAAAAAGGAAATGAAATCCAATCCATGAAAATGCTGGCCTACTTTGTTATAATTTCTCAAGAATTCATAAAATAAATATATCGAGAAAATTAGTATAGAGTTCAAATGTTACGCTCTTATAAATATTTTGTATTTATTTACTAATTTATGACCACTAGTTCGACCATTTGACCCTTTATCTTTTCCTGATCGATGTCCAGGCCAGTTTTTATAACATTGATAATTTCAATATCGTGCCAATACAAAAACCAACAGGCACAATAATGCTTTCCCAGAACCTATCAGTCTAGAAAGGCCAGACAAAGGAAGTGTAACTTCAGAAGAGAAGTAAAGAACAACATAAAGTGGTACTACAAGGCTAAGAAATAAAAGATTTCATAGATCATTACATACCTCCGCTCTCCAGCCATTATACTTGAAGCCATTATTCAAATTAAGTCCCAATGTCATCCAAAATACTTTTAGGTGGCCTGTACAGTTAAAAGAAGGATACTTTTTATCAGAAGACAAAACACAGACCAAGTGAAATATGTCAGAAAATAACATGGGCAGCAAACTGCAACCCAAAATGCCTATCCCAAAAACACTTCAATAAAAGCAAAAAAAGGAAGAAAATAATAATGATTATAATTATAATAATATATGCTAAAATTTAAGAGCACAACACATGCATAAAAAGTTCAAACAACTTTCAATGTCCATAACCAGAGACAAGCACTACTGACAACCTTTTTATTCACAAACATTGCCCCCGTTTGGTATCCATTTTTTGAAAAAAATGAGTTTTTGAATAGTGATTGATGGAAAAATATGTGGTTAAAAAGTAAGGAGAATTTTTAGGTTTGTATGTAATATTATTTTATTGATAGAATGTGTGGTTAAAATGAAGAAAGAGAAAAAGAATGAGAATGAAAATGGGAAAAAAATGGATGCCAAACGGGGGCATTGTAAACTATGAACAAACTTTATACTCAGACTTACGTGACTTCCACAACAAATTCCACTAACAAATCATATGCTAAACAATGTAATTCAATTATGCCTTTTGAGGCTTGAGACTTGCATTCCACCTAACATAAGATGTTCCCAAGTGCTATACTAAAAAACTTGTGCAGTTATCCAAATCAACCAACTTAAGTAAATACTCCAAAAAGTTCAAAGGAGGGGAACGCNAAATGGATGCCAAACGGGGGCATTGTAAACTATGAACAAACTTTATACTCAGACTTACGTGACTTCCACAACAAATTCCACTAACAAATCATATGCTAAACAATGTAATTCAATTATGCCTTTTGAGGCTTGAGACTTGCATTCCACCTAACATAAGATGTTCCCAAGTGCTATACTAAAAAACTTGTGCAGTTATCCAAATCAACCAACTTAAGTAAATACTCCAAAAAGTTCAAAGGAGGGGAACGCAGGTTGAAAATAAGCCTAATGCTATAGTAACAAAAATGCAGAGATTTTATGGGGATCCAACGATGCGGCTGCATAATAAGGGAAATCATTCCCTGCAGCAGACATCTCCAATAAAACCCAAAGTTGCAATCAACAAGAGTTTTGAATCTCGATGTTAGACAAACCTTGATCCAAACAGCTTGAAACTTTATCTTGATCGTATGGCCACTTCACAAAAAAATAAACTATCATCCAAACAAGTTATTTAATTACCAAAAAAATCATCCTAAAACTTATTATGAACCAGAATTGCACTTACATTGCATCCTAAGAGAAGTAGAAGACCTCATATAATCTTGATGAGGACAAATGGAATAATTCTTGGGTTGATATTTAAATTTGATTAATTGACGATTTTAAATAAATAATCATGCACGTTAAGAATGGCAAAGAAAACGTAAGAGATGGATAAGAATAGTGTTTCAGATGTGTATTTGCACAAGCAAGAATTAGATTCAGAAATCAGTTTTTTAAGTGAAAAGGCAAAACCACTATACCCTAATGACTATTTACCAAGGCTTTCTTCTAAGCTTTCTCAAGCATAACGACGAACAACTTGATTTTTTGTAATAACCGTGGATGTAAGGACTAACTTGCGCGCACCTCAACGAATCCCAAAATGACCCCTTTACCATATGATGAAGAACAGCTTGATAAAAAGCATTATATTGCACAGAGGTGAAAATATCCATGCTACATTTACCAGCTTGATTTGAAAGAAAGTGACTTCCATGAACAAAGGTTTCAGACCTACTACAAGTCCCTTAAAAGTTTGTACAAGGACAAGACTTCAATTTTGCTCATGAGACCTAGTTCAATAACAGGTGATAAATACTGGCTTCTTCTCATAGTCTTTTCCTGATAGATATTTTTTTTTTTGGCACATTTAAAGCTTGTTTGGCATAGATTTTTCCAAGTGAAAATAATTTTTTTGGAGAAAGTGCAGTTAAAATGTGAGAAAAAGTTGCGGGTCCAATAGAATGTGTCGTTGAAAATGATTTAGGGGAAACATGATTTAAAGAAAGAAAATCTTTGCCAAACAAGCTTTTGGTGGTTAAACAAAAATGCTGATGAGGTTAAAGATAATAGTAGAAGTGCGGAAGAGAATTGAATTTTGATTCATAAGATTACAGCTTTCAATCACTTGGGAGAATGTTGGAGAAATCGATTTTTTTCCTCTACAATCTGTTTTAGGAAACCAATCATAAGATGGTTTTACTCAAAACCATTGATGAGAAACCAAAATTTGTTTCAAGAAATTTCAGGGTAATGGTTCTGAGAAGAATAATTTTGAAGGCAAAGAAACAGGTATTGTAGAATATTTTTGAAACAGGAGCAAGTATCATCAAAGACAACATGTTCTCTTCCTCTTAACATTCAAATTTGAGTATACCTCAACCTTGTTTTGTATGTTCAAAATAAAGTTGATAAATGCCGTGAAGAATATGTTAGTGGCTACATGAATTCACATTACTACGCGATCTCAACTTGACGTGCCATTCAGGGCTTAATCTTTCTAAGAAATCCTATTCAGATAATATATTTTCTATTCTAAAATTCCTCCAGGCATATTTCATGACTTATTTTTCAAACAAATTTCGCTATACATGAAAAAAGTAGCCATCTTGTATCATTAACCTGAAAACACATTTTTAAAGTCAAATGTCACACAAATCTTTCCTCAAAGATTTACCTTTTTATGATTTCTTCTCTTTATGGCTTTAGCTTCTTACATAGGTACACCAAAAGAAATACTATGGTAAATATCCTTTACACTATATCCACATTCAACTGTTAAAAGAAAGGAGCAATCGTAGGAAGCTTGAATGTAATAGCAAATGTGACAAAAATTTCTTACAATTAAAGTCCTCATCATATGATAATTTTTGTCGTCTTATTTTAAGAGGAAAAAGAAAAGGATCATTTTTTCTCATCCAAAACGTATTGTAAATGTTGCCTTAGACACATTACATGATATCATACAATTGATACGTGTATCTACTGTTCCTCAGTATTGCCGAAGAGAATCAAAGAGAAGGGAAGAAACTCAATTCCTAAATGAGTACTAAAGTTTGACTTTTATAAAAAGGTAAACAGCAAATATAATGCCAACTGCCAAACAGGTTTTATCCTTCCTGATTTTGAAACTTTACAAGATGAAGTAGGGAAACAGAGGCACAAAAATTTATCATTTATGCCCCCAGATCTGTTGAGTTAACATCATGAGCATTTGAAGCCATCACATGAAGTGTCCACTTAAGTTCTAAACCAGACACCCGATTCCACTAATGCTACAGGAATGTTTTTCTATATGTCATCTGCCTTCCACCCAGAATGGCTCCCCTACCCACCCAAGTGTGTGCTCCAATCAAAAAAACTTTTCAATGATATCTATCATACTTCTTTGACCAAAACTAGGCATACCTTCTTTGCTGGAAGATACAATCATCAACGATCAATATTTGATAAGAGTTAAAAATATGCAAGTCGGAGCATGGAATGTACTTTGATGCTGCATGGCACCATCATTAACAACTACTTACCATCAGAAGCCTTAGCAAGTCCCGTGGACAAATTTAATTCATATTTGTTTCCTTTGATATCTCCTACAGTTTCTCTAATTCCAAAGGAATGGGAAGGACAAAAGTTCCATCTCCCGCGGTGGACGAAAAAAACATGGAATACAAATTTCAAAGAACACTAGAAGACAACATTTTATCCAAAATTGACGTTCTAAATGAAGAGCTAATATGGTAGTGCGAGTAACTTGAACTACGAATAGTACTTCGTCACACCACCACATAGGACAGCTCAACAGTCTTTTAACATTCAATTCGGATCATATGCCCTTCCAGAACGAGCCTCAACCCATGAATTTGTCTTCCAGACACCCATGTCCATTTAAGGGAATTAAGGAATACAGGATCTTGAACATCAACAACACTGCCTCCAGAACACTCCTATTACTTCAATTTTTCATCAACTCTCTCCATCAGAGCTCCACCTTGACATCCGAGTTCTTCTGTGCTTAACACGGTTACACAGGTAAATTCCAGACACACTTGAGTAATTATTTCCACAATGGCAGTGGATAGACTATTCACTCTCCAGAAAACCAAATTCCAAAATGCAAAATTCATCTTTTATAAACCCACGCGAGGTTCCCCCTCTCGAAACCTCAACTCGCTCACCCACCCACGGAGGGACCTCTAGAATATATTACTATATTATTCTTTGGAAGTGTAGGGGCGGAGCCACCGGGGACTAGTGGGATATTGGTCCTGGGTATTTCACGGATTACACTTGAGGCAAGGAGAAAACAGAAACAGCCCAATCGAGAATTTAATATTATCGAGAAAATCACGTAAGGAAGATTACCATCAAGATACAACAAATTTGAAAAAATAAAAAATAAATTCCACGGACCTAGAAGAATAGAATGGCAATAAGGCTGGAAGGAATCTTACGAGTGGATCGGCCCCTTTTCCTACAACTGATATTGGGAACTCGGCAGGATTAGATCTAGGTCGTGTTGAAATTAAATCATTCACAGCAATCAAATCGAGTCAATAGATTTAAAGAATATTTTTACCCAATTAATCGGATATTACCTTCCAATTTTGGGGTGATGACGACGACTTATCCTGGTAGAAATCACTGCAACAAAAATACAAATGGTGCCAAGATCCCTTTTTAGTAAAGATGTTTGCGCAACAATACGAAGGACAAAACGCAGAGACCCGTTCTATTGACTAATAACGGGCCTTGTTGCTGTTGGATGTGCACTTATGGATTATGTGGCTTTCAATTGGGCCAATTCACCACAACTGGGCTTTTATTGGGCTCGTACCATTTTATTTTATTTTTAATTTAAATTCTGAAATATACCCATTATCAATCCTTTTTAAATGGCATATACAGTTAAACATCGATAAAGTACTACTCTCGGGACCAGAAAAAAATATTCATTTTGAGAAGTTATTTATTTATCGATAAATGAA
>CAIGRL010115985.1:0-11532 GCA_903798325.1 Fraxinus xanthoxyloides
AAGAAATTTTCAAAATCTTTAACTAATGCTCCATTTGATTGTAAGGATGGAATTTGGGTGGAAAGACAATGAATTTCAGGGAATTAAATTGTCTAGAACTTGTTTTTACTGAGAATTGTCAATTAATTGTGTATGATTGATATAATTTTCTACCTATAAAATGTTGAAATTTTGGATCTTTTGGTATACGTTTGACTTTATTTTTCATGTAAATTATCTAGTAAAAAGATTGAATTTGTTACTATTGGGGATAAAATTTATTTCGACTTTCAATTGTCAACAATAAAAAAAAAAAGCAGCTTAAAAAACAATTTTCCCACCAAATTAGTGGGAAAAACAAGAAAAGGGGTCACGTGAGGCTTAAGAAGGAAAACCAATTCCATTGAATTGTTGGCCAATCAAACATGCAATAACTTAGAAAATCGAAAATAATTTCATTTTTACATGAAAAATAAATTCTATCAAACTTGGCCTACATGTTATTCCATGTGTTTTATATATTTGCTTCACCACAAACCATCAAGCAGCTCTAGTGTTGAATGAAAAATCATGAATCTCTGGTGATTTTGATGTTGCAATCTGCTTTAATTTGAATGAGATATGCATACAGACAAACACTTGGTTATCAGCAAAATCTTTCTTAAGTAGGATGTGAAATACACGTAACCATTGTTTAAATTGTGTCCTATAATTCCTAGCATTTTAACAGAGCTACAAAATTTATTTCATATCCAGTCTCCGCGGATGAGCAATGGTACACCAGAAAGATTACGTGTGTTCAAAATTATAAACTTAATCTCTCACCGTCCCATTTATATAGGCTAATTATATTGCGATCAACTGGCTGTTATTGATCGTCCATGGGCATTGGGACCCAACTAAAAGATCTTCTCTACCACCATGATGTCACAACTTCCGTTACGCTCTTTTGCAGAGATTGTTCCAAAAGCTTTGAGCCATGAAATTTTTGAACGGTCAATCTCCCATTAGCCATCCAACTCTGCTTATTATGTGCAGCAAACTTCCAAATCGACATGAGCTAACAAATGGAAAAATCGATCGTTTTAACCCAAATCAGCCTTCTACAACTTCTGTCCATTTGAAACCTTCATCGACCTCTGTTTACTTTCAGTTGTGTGACAATAAAGGACACGTAGACAAACGTTGTTGGATCTACTTGAAACTTAAGAAGAAGCAATAGGCTAACCTTGCTGAATCATTTTCCACCCGCTCAATTCAGAGCCTGAATGACTTTGAATGGTTCCCTGACTCTGGTGCAACATCCCCACATGACAAGTGACACCGAGGGTGTGGATGAACCGGCTATTTACTCTGGTAATGAATGTGTCATGGTTGGAAATGGTCAGGCTTTAGCAATCTCTCACACTGGTTCCATTTCATCTTTTGTTCCATACTTTTATCAAATGTTCTAGTTGTTCCTAGAATTAATAAAAATCTTACCTCTATTAGTCAACTAACTAAAGACAATAAATGTTATGTTACCTTTTTTTCTTCTGGTTTTACCATACAGGATCAGGTCACAAAAAAGGTGCTGGGAGTCAAAGAATGTGAAAATGGTCTCTACATGTTGAATCGTTGTCATCGTGCCTTCATGTCCATCACTTCCCCTCCACCTCAAGGCTCTAGTCGTTTATGGCATGCTCGCCTTGGTCATCCAAATTATCGTATTGTTGCTTCTCTTTCTAGATTAGGTTCAATCTCTTGTAGTGATAAATTGGTGAACACTGATTTTGATATTTGTTTTGGTTGTATACTTAGCAAAAGCCACCGCTTACCTTTTTCTTTAAATGATGAACGTTGTTCCATGCCTTTTGATTGTTTACACTGTGACTTGGGTCCATCACCAGTTCTTTCTTTTACTGGACATAGATACTATGTTGCATTTATTGATGATTGTACCAGATTTAGTCGGATATTCCCTTCGAAAATGAAATCTGATTTCTTTGATACATTAATTCATTTACAACGTTATATTGAGACGCAATTTTCAGCAAAAATTAAATCATTTCAGTGCGATGGTGAACTGAATATACAAATAATAAGTTTCGCTCCCATTTGCACTCTTATGGTATTGTTCTTCGTATGGCTGTCCTTACACTCCTAATCAGAATGGCATTGCCGAACATAAGCATCGCCATGTCACGGAAACAGGTCATACCCTTATGTTTCATGCCTGTGAACCACTCTTTTTGTGGGTTGAGGGCCTCTCTACTGCTGTCTTTCTCACTAACCGACTCCCATCACCAACACTCGATGGAAAAACTTCTTATGAGCTCTTGTTTGGTAAGCAACAAGATTACTCTATACTTCATACTTTTAGGTGTACTTGTTTCCCTTATTTGGGAGATTACTCACCTCATAAATTAATAATTAAAATCTGCTCCTTGTGTCTTTTTAGGATACATCACCTTTCATAAAAGATTTCAGTGTTTGGACCAAAAGACACATCGTGTCTATGTTTATTAACATATACAGTTTCATGAAAATATTTTCTCGTATAATGAAGATTTTGTGCAAAATCTGCAGCCTAACATTGACTATATTCAGTTTTCAAATTATTAGGAATGGATTCTACAGCTCCGAACTCCAATGTTCCTACACCCGCCTCCTGAGCTCTTCTTGTGACCACTTCCAGCCATCCGATGATTACCAGAGGGTAAGCTGGTATATATAAACCACAATTATATTATGCTATGAATATTTTGCCTTCTTCTTAGCTTTTTCAGGCACTTCTTGCTCTCAAAGAGCCTCGGGACTTCAAATCTTCTACAAAACACCCTGAATGGCTCTTGGCTATGGATGATGAAATTCAAGTTTTGGAGAAAACTAAAATGTAGGTCCTTGTACCTCATCCTAAGAATCATAATGTGGTTGGCTATCGCTGGATTTTCAAAACTAAACTTCGCTTTGATCGGTCTATTGAACGCCATAAGGCACGTCTTGTAGCTCAAGGATTTTCTCAGGTTCATGGTCTTGACTTTGGCGATACCTTTAACCCTGTGGTTTCATCGCTTTAGTTCCTTTTTGCTTAGACCGCATTTTCTCTCCAGTCAGGTCGATTCTTCATTCTGCGCTTGGGGCTGTTTACTTACTTCTTTATGTTAATGATATGGTCATCACAGAAAGTAATCCTTCTACGGTTCAAACCTTTATTACTCAATTTTCCAAGGATTCTTCATGAAGGATTTGGGTGATCTTTCATTATTTTCTCAACGTTGAAGTCCAAGCTAATGAGAAAGGCCTATTTCTTAGTCAAATGAAGTATGCTCTTGATCTCTTGCAACGTGCTTCCATGATTGATGCAAAGCCTATTTCTACACCCTTTGTTGTTGGTCAGCATCTGTCATTCGAAGGAAAGATGTTCTCCGACCCTACTCTATTTCGTTCTCTTGCAGGTGCTCTTCAATACTTGACTATCACCAGGCCAAATTTGTGCTTCAGTGTAAATTCCATTTGCCAGTTCATGCATGCCCCTACCGAGGATCACTTTTGTGCTCTTTAAAGGCACTCCTTATCATGGACTTCAACTTCATAATCAGTCTACTCGTGATCTTCTTGCCTAATCTGATGCGGATTGGACTGGATGTCCTGATACATGTCGCTCTACTACCGGCTATGTTATATTTTTTGGCGCCAATTTAGTCTCTTGGTTCTCTAAGAAACAAAGCACCGTCTCCCGTTCAGAGTGTTGAAGCAGAATATCGCTCCTTAGTTGTTGCCAAGGTTGATATTGCCTAGATTATTCATCTGATTCGAAGGTGATAAGGGAGAATCTTATGATTCTCCGTAATATTTGCTTGCATGGTTGTAGGGACATTTTGCATATTTGTAATTTATTCTTTCCTATTATTTATGAGCTCACAACTGTAATTATTGGGTATATAATGGCCATGTCTGGAGCCAATTCTTGGCTCAAAAATCCTGATTTTTTTACCGTTGCTTTTCAAGGTGGGGCCGCATGTTAGAAATAAAAGTCAACAGGGTGCACTTAATGTAAAAATTGGACTTCAAAAGGGTGCACTTTTAACCTGACTCGAACTTCCTACGATTTATAGGATTGATGCAATTCACGGTTACAACTTTTTCCAACAACAAAAAATAAAAAAATAAAAAAAATGAAGAAGTAAAAACACATTAATTGCAATTCAGCTGTGAGTTCACGTTGCATTATTTTGGAATTGTAAAGAGAATGGTGGGTTAGTGATGAAGTTAATGAGGGTAAAATTGAGAATTTGTGTGAGATAGAAAGTAGTTGACAATGTTAAGTAGTTGTTAAGGTCGAGAAATTAAAATAGATCATATGTTAATTTAAAGTGACGTGTCAATAATTAATTGAATGAACAATAAATCAAACAACAAAAGTTGGATGGTAGATCTCAATTCATACTCTACCTATTTATTTATTGGATCAAGGTGACACGACATTTTCTTTATCGTAAAATCAGAACAACTTCGTGAGATGAGATCCGTTGTCCAATTTGCTATTCATCCGATTGTCATTAATTTTAGTTTTCCAACTTTAAACATCAATTTTAGTTTTTCCTGAAGTGTCAACTTGTTATTGTATGGACAATATAAACGAACAGCAAATCTCAAGTCCAATTTTGTACCATACACCGATCAAGATGTTAGGTGAGCTCACTTTAATAATAACCCGTTTAAATGGCAGTAGACCACCATATTTATTAATATTAAAGTTAAGGGTGTGTTTGATAGATATTATTAAGGAAATAATATATTTTAAATATTGATATAAATTATAATGAAAAATGTGTGGTTAAAAAGTAAGAAAAATTATTGATACGATAAAAAATATTATGTTATTGAAAAATGTGTGATTAAAAATGAATTTTGAAAATATATATTTTGACAGGATGTATAAAGAACGTGGGCTAAGAGTAAATTATTCAATCAAATAGCCGTAAAAGTTGATGAAAGACTTCTCAATTTTTTAATCCCAGCCAGCGTAACAGTCTTCCAAGCGCGTCTATGCTGCGTGAATCTACGTCTAGAATTTTGAATTGCCTATGGAATTTAATATATAAATTTTAAGAAAATACTAGCAGTAAATATATAAAATTATATGTCACTTGATGAGTATTTTTTTTTTATTAATCCTCCGTTTGAACTCCATATTTTCGTGAAAAATGAGTTTTCTAATAATTAATTTTTGGAGTTGTGTCGTTAAAAAATTAGGATTTTTTTTTATTTATGTGGAAAATTAATTTATTGAAAGAAGGTATAATTGAACACGAGTTTCTTTAAAAAAAATATTTTTAGAGAAGGAGGTAGGCTAAACATATTATTATTAAGAGTTTTGCTTACAGTACATCAAGTTTGACATTTTTTATTCTTCTTTAATTTGAGTTGGAATGCTATTGAAGATGTCAAAGATGAATGTACAAATAGATTAAGCCATTGTTTGGCTCCTATTATCCCAAATTTTAATGGTTGGAATATATTTTTTTTTTTTTGGAGAATGAGTTGTTGAAAAAAAAGGAAATTTTTTTAATTTATGTGTAATATTATTTTATGGAAGACTGTGTAATTAAAAATTAAATAGAAAAATAAAATTTAATTTAATGATGGCCAAATAGAGCTAGCTCTATCATGACCAGTTTGGTAATCATTCTTTCAAATTTTCTTTTTTTCATACTCATTTTCAATCACATTCTTACAATAAAATATTTTTCACATAACCATTATTTTCTTTTTATTTTTTAATCATACATTCTTCAAAAAATTATCATTCAAAAACTCATTTTTCGGAAAAAATGGCTACCAACCGGAGCGAAATAAAATGTAAAATTGGTGAACTTAGCAGTTATTCACGCGCGAATAATGCGAGTGGTGAACGAATAATAAACTGAAAAAATAACCAAAATCAAGCATCAAAAAGTTGATCCACCACAGTCTCCTCCGTATGAAATTCTCCGCCGCCTACCTCAGTTGCCAACCAAATAGGACTCACCCACCACATCACTGTCAAAGCTCTCGCTTTAACACACACACACACATATATATATACCAGCATCTATATATACAAACACTGAGAGACTCGAACGTTTAGTTCGCAACGGGATCGGTTATATCGGGTGAAGAATCTGCTTAATTTTCCCAAGAAATGGAGGTGAGAGCCAGAGCACCCGGAAAAATTATACTCACAGGTGAACATGCAGTGGTTCACGGATCCACTGCTGTGGCTGCCGCCATTGATCTCTACACTTACGTCACTCTTGGCTTCCCCACGCCTTCTGGTATCTCCCTCAGTTCTGAATTTCTCAGCTCCCACTGTTGATTTTGATTGCGAAGTTTTCTATTCTTGTTGGATTCTGATAGTTAGAATATTTTATGAATTCTAGCTATTGACTTTTGTGTGGATACATTTTTGTGATTCGTATTTTATTCTGATTAATTTGAGTGTTTTATCTGGGATTTATTGTTCCCTTTATGGTTTCTAGCAATTGAGTTCTGTAGATACATTTTTTGTTTTTGTATTTTGATTAATTATAATATTTTTTCTGCAAATTCTCTCCCCTTAATGAATTGTGGCTATTGGGTTTTTCCTGGATAATTTTTGCTATTCCTATTTGATTCTGATTAATTATACTGCAATTTTCTCTTGGCGTAATGAATTCTAGCAATTGGGTTTTCTAAATATATTTTTGCTATCAGCATTTTATTTTGATTAATTAGAATATTTTATCTACAATTGTCTCTTCTCTTGATGAATTCTAGCAATTGGGTTTTGTGTGGATACATTTATGCCATTGGTTGTTGATTCAGTTTGATTAGAATAATTAATCTGCAGTTAGAATATATGACTGTGTAGGTAACTCCCTGAACGTCATAAAAATTTTCAAATCCACAACGTACAATTTCTTAACATTGTGCAAATAAAATCATGAACGTGATTTAGTTTTCATCGCAAATTAAAGAAATTAATGAAGACATGTTATTCTTGTTCAATAAAAGAGCTGAGAAATAGGGAAGGGTAAGTGACAAAACAGTAAATGATAAAATTTGAATACTGACATTGGTTTGTTATACTCAATGTTGATCTTTTGGGAAGATCATGTCAAATCATCAGAGACTTCATAATAACTAGCTTCAAAAGGACATTTTTCATGAGTACCATGATTAAAATGGTTTTAAAGTAGTCATTGATGCCTTTATAATGCACTGAGGCATAAGCATGTATTTTGGATGGTAGAAATTGTAGATTTTACATTATATTTTTTCCTCCTCCTGCAATTTGTTAATTCTGTTCATTTGCCTACTTAAAGGACGTGTTTGGCAGGCACTTAGAGTGGAATATACAAAAGTCAATTAAAACTTTAGCGGATCTCTTCATGATCCTCTTATTACACCAATCATAACATAGGAAAACGAACTTAATCAGAATTTGGAATTCAAAATGGAAATATCTGGAGGATTGAGTTTACTACTATACTCGATCAATTTATATTGAATTTTTTGTTTTACTAGACAAATTTATGCTAAATGCCCTTGTTTCGTTACTTAAATTTTTTCTTTTCCATTTGTAAATAATGGTTTAGATCATTTAAAATATATGATATAGTTCTTGACGTGCATAATATTGATCTGTAGACATGGTTCATTATACATCATTTCATCATACTTGGTGGTTTTTTGGGTTAATATGTTGAGCTTTTATAATATGATGGCTCTGATTTCTCCCTCCCACTTAAGGATATTCTTTTGGATATCAGATGATGATGATACACTAAAACTTCATCTCAAGGATATGGACTTGGAGTTTTGTTGGCCAGTTGGAAGAATTAAAGAAGTTCTCCCTGATCTGGGTAGCCATGCCACTTCTTCTCCCTCGTCATGTTCATTAGAGACCATCAAAGCAATAGCTTCTCTAGTTGAAGAACAAAACATTCCTGAAGCAAAAATTGGACTTGCTTCGGGTGTTTCAACTTTTCTGTGGCTATACACGTCCATTCATGGGTGTGTAATTTGAATTTGATTCATGGGTGTATAATTTGTGTTGTATGCATAGAACAGTTACAACAACTGATATGGTTATTTTTTTCCCCTATCAGGTATAAACCTGCTAAAGCAGTGGTCACTTCTGAGCTGCCTCTGGGCTCTGGCTTGGGTTCATCTGCTGCCTTCTGTGTTGCATTGTCAGCTGCATTACTTGCTCTATCTGATTCTGTGACACTTGATTTTAGACACCAGGGATGGCAAGTGTTTGAGGATAGTGAGCTGGAACTAGTAAATAAATGGGCCTTTGAAGGTGAAAAAATAATCCATGGGAGGCCATCTGGGATAGATAACACAGTGAGCACATATGGTATGTAATACAATTAATTGCATGTGGCAACAATGATTGGCTTTCCATCTATGATAAAATCTGAAAAAATGAGTGTAGAAATGGTTCAATTTTAGTAGCTAACTGAGAAACATATCGTGTCACTTCTTCTTACAACTTCCTAGGATAATATATATGTGCGTGTGTATGTGTTTGTGTTTTTTATTTTTTATTTTTTTGGGAAAAAACCATTATCTTCTTGTTATGGAATAATTTTTATGATCTTGGAATATTTAGCAATCTTATCCAAGAAATTTAATTTGGATATTATCCTAGAAATTAATATTAGTATTTTAATTGCAGTGAATGGGTGTAAATAGTTGGATTTATCTTTAGACAACTGCCAGGAATGCTATGAAATATTGCAAAGAAGAAATAGGTCACCTCTTTATCACCGTGGAATAGCTGTAGATATGTGGACTTCGTTGTTTAGACTAGTTCGGATGATCTAGTTCTTGCCAGACTACCGTGTTTGGTCTATTTGTGAGGTATTGTTGCTTTTGGTTGGTCAGGGTGGGAGTGGGGGTGTAGGGAAATTGGTGTGGATTATTCCTAGCGGAGATCCTCAGTTCTTATATTATTTTGTTATGGGGTTCTCAGTTCATTTCATCTTGTTTAAATGGAAAAATGGTTAAGAAAACAAATAAAAACAGATGGTTTTTCCATTGAGAGAAAAAATCATGGGAGTAACACATTGCTTTGGTTGTTGGAAATCGGAAACAAGACACAGTCGGCTCAAGGAGTTCAATCATTCATAGTGCCAGCATAATTACTGTTTGGCTACACTTTCTGTCAGAAGTGCTTGACTTTAAGAGATTTATAGTGTTAAGTTAATATTTGAAAATCATAACTAACATGAAAAGTCACCAATCATATGATAGGGGATTGGAAATCAAATCATAATTAAAGGATATCAGACTAAATTATGAAAAATATTTAGGGGTGGGAGACCATGATTTTAAACTTTTCATTGTTCGTTCTCAATGGGCTTCTTAGGACTTATTGCCTTTTTCTAAATGTCCTTTCTTGTACCTCCACTAAGTACCAAAATTTCTTAAAAGGACATTCCGAGTCTCCCAAATGACCCGAGTCTTTTACATTACTTTACTCTTCTTTCACTATTTATGGTTTTAAATTTTCTTTTTAAACTAGGCGAGATATTGCAGAGTTGATACTTCTATATTATGTCTAATAACTTGACGTTTCTTAGCTTATTGATGCATAGTGCTGGGTGAAGTTTATATTCGTTAGACTAATGAAGTTTATGTAACAGGCAACATGATCAAATTTAGGTCTGGTGAATTGACTCGCCTCAAGACAAATATGCCACTTAAAATGCTCATAACTAACACAAAAGTTGGGAGAAATACAAAAGCTCTAGTTGCTGGTGTTTCTGAGAGGACAATAAGGCATCCCAAAGCTATGGATTCCGTATTTTCTGCAGTTGATTCCATCAGCAGTGAGTTGGCTTCAATTATCCAGTCACCGGTTACAGATGATCTAGACATAACAGAGAAAGAGGAGAAATTAGAAGAACTGATGGAGATGAATCAGGGTTTGCTCCAGTGCATGGGTGTCAGCCATGCTTCTATTGAAACTGTGCTTCGATCAACACTGAAATACAAGCTGTCGTCCAAATTAACAGGAGCTGGAGGTGGAGGCTGCGTTTTGACACTACTACCAAACCGTATCCTTCTGGTTATTCTTTGCTTTTATTTTTTATTTTTCCTTTTGCTGCTTAAATTTATCCACTTTTGATAGATCAAATTTTACTTCAAACAGAAGTTTTTTTTTTCTTAACTGCATTGACTCAGTACTATCAGGAACAGTTGTCGACAAAGTAATTGCGGAGTTGGAATCATGCGGGTTCCAATGTTTGATTGCGGGAATAGGTGGAGGAGGTATGGAGATCAGCTTTAGTGGCTCTTCCTAAACTTAGTCCAGGGATTAAACTGTTAGATTTGTCACATCTTCTGTTAATCTTTGCTGGCTGTACAACAAATTTCTTGAATTTTCTGTTTTCATTTATGTGAAAGTTACCGTTTGAAGAACCGGTAATTGGAGAGACTCGAATTGAAATTTATTTGTGTTCAGGCCTTGATATTTTCTTTTGCTATTAAACTTATTATATTAATTATAGTTAGATTGCTATTTCTTGCTATTTGTCCAATAAAGTGACAGACTTCGGAAGTTACTCTAGAAATACTCGTTTTTCCAACAAATCTCACTAAAGCATCCAACGTTTAAGTCCTGCAAACTTCAATATTTTTTCTTTTGGGATAGGAGGTTCCTACTAATTTAATATCGGCCCCAACATATTCATCTTTTAAATCTTCTATATAATTTCTTTTCCTTTTCTTTTATTTCAAGATATTCCTACATTTCAGTGTCTAGACTTTAAAAAAGGGTTATTAGCATGTAATGTCCTTATATTTCATTATTATTATGGAAAGCGTGTATACCTTTCATTTTTTTGGAATTTTCACATTTTATTGCGCAACAGATCATTTTCATTGTTTTTTTCAATTAAAGACTGTGAAATGACGAATATATTATTCTATTTAAATAAAAGAAAAAGAAAGAGAAAAAGAAAGAGCTAATTGCAACTATAGTTCCAATTTTTTTAAAAAATGTAAATGAGTCCTAAATAAATTATTAGAAGGGTAATTAACACATAATGTTCCTACTTTTCACTATTATTGTGAAAAACGTCACTACTTTCATTTTTTTTTTGACATTTTTATCCTTAGTTACACTTTTAATTATGCAAACCATTATTTCTATCTATTTTCATCCAATTTCTCAATAAAAAGTTATGAAATGATGAACATACACTCATATTTAAATAAAATAAAGAAAAATATTTTTTAAAATTTTTGAATAATTTATTTGGGATTCGCTTGTAATTTTTAAATTCTAATTTTTTCATAACTTATTTAGGATTTGTTAGCACTTTGTTTTTTGAAAAATTAATTTCTAATTTCTAATAATTTATTTGGGAATCGTTTGCAATTTTAAAAAAAAAATTGGGACTATGGTTGCAAGCAGTTTTTTTTTTTTTCCAAAAAGAAGAGAATATTCGTCATTTTACAGAATTTTATTGAGAAATTGGATGAAAATAGATAAAATGATGGTTTGCGCAATAAAATGTGTAATTAAAGGTGAAA
>CAIGRL010115988.1:0-14886 GCA_903798325.1 Fraxinus xanthoxyloides
AAGGGGAAGAAAGTTTTTCCTTTTCCTTTTTGATTTTTTTAATTTTATTTTATATTGTAATATTATAAAGTTACCATTTTACCTTCAATTTAATTGGTCAAAAATGGCAAGACTTTAATTTTTTAGGTCAACATTTTTTTTATGAAAACCATCCAAAATGGTCTCACCTATAACGTTTGAAAATGTTAGGTATGACGACTGCAACAAATCAAATATTTGAAAAAAATTTGCTAGTGTTTCAAAGATTTGAGGCTTTTGCTACAATTATCCATTTGTTTAATGATTTAATCTCTAATTGGCTAATTTCTATTGAAATTTCTCACATCCAAAATGGTATTTGAAAATGAGCATTTCACTAAATTAAATTCAGTGCATTGTCAACTCGATCAAATTATTAATTTCATTTCTATATGGTCACTTTTTCCTGTTCCAAATTGAAAAGTAATTTGAGCAAAATAAAAGTCAATGGCGTTTACGCGGTCAAAATTAAAATTTCTTGCGCGTGTCACAAGCTCTGCGAATCGCAACAGCCACTAACTACTAGGAGATAAAAGCTATGTTGTTTTCAAACATAGAAAACCCACCCTGCCATGATGCTTCCTCTGGGATTAGATTGGATGGGCGCGGAAAGAATGGAAATAGAAAGTAAAGATAGACGAGGTGAAATCTATTATTAGATAAGACTCCCTTCATTTACAATCGATTTTTGAGAGGAACGAAAGATTAATCTTCTTGTAATTCGAGCTTTAATTCTTTAATTTTTACTCGAGGAGTGTTAATATTATTAACAATAATATCCCACAATGATTATTTTTTAAATCAATAATCATTATATAATGACTAAAGTTATTTATATTAATTAACGATGTTGATAGTTTAATATGAAATTCCAATTCTTAATACGCTACAACAAAAATAGTCATTGACAACATTAAAAAGGCAACATTTGTCAAATGTTGCCAACATTTTAGCAACATTTTAGTAAGTAAATGTTGTCATTGGTTAATATAAATGAGTTTAGGCAACTTTTTTAGAAAAATGTTGCGGTAAACATTTTTAGCAACGTTTATTGAGTGTTGCGGAAAGTTTTACTTATGGCAACGCTTGTCAAACGTTGCGAAGATAAGATAAACGTTGCGAAAATTCACCTTTAACAACGTTTATCAAACGTTACTAAAAGTCACACCTTTAGCAACATATACCAAACGTTGCGAAATGTGGATTTTTCGCAGCGTTTGGCAAACGTTGGTAAAGTCTCACTTTTAGCAACGTTTGCCAAACGTTGCGAAAAATCTTACCTTGCGCAACGTTTGATAAACGTTGCTAAAAGTGATAACCCGGCCCAATTGGTTAAAAAAAAATTGAAACAAATAAAAAACACAAAAGGAACTAAATCACCACAAAAGCCCTAATTGCTTGCCCCAAATCGCTCTCCCTCCCCTCAAATCACGTTTGAAGTTTTGGTGTTTTCATTCTTGTGAAGCAATTGATCGAGCAACAAGAAATCAAAGAAAAAGTTATTTATTTCTGCGACGCCACCAGATCAAGCAAGGTCGGATCTTGAATCAGATTTAATATCGCTTCGTCTACAGGGACGAACTGGGGTCAACGCCGGGGATTTCTTCATCTCCTTTTCCGTCTCCGATGGCTCTATTGATTTCTCCGGTGAAGACTAACCGTTTCGTGCCGCCGCACCTTAGGTCGGGTTTTGTGGATGATGGTATTAATTCCTTTGCTCAATTTATTAGATATATTTTTTTATTTTGATATAACATTCTTGATTTGTGCTAAATAAGGATGCCTTAACATATTAGTCAATAGTTGTATTCACAAATTGTGTTGGCGAAATGTTTGGTTTATGTGAACTCGGTTAGCTTACAGAAAAAATGGGGTTTACCTGTGCATTTTTTAATGATAGGGGCATGATCAATAGCCGAGTTTTTGTCGGCTAGCCTCAATTTTTTGGGATTTAGAAAAGAAAAAGAAAACACAATCACTGTAATTATTATCTAATGCGTCTTTCTATTTGAAGTTAGAATTAAGAGCCTTAGCTGAAAGGCTTGAGAATTTACTGTATTTTACATTTTGCAATATCAATTTCTTGCTGTTTTTGAAACATTATATCGTGGCCACTTAGTCTTTTGTAGAAGGGACAAAAAAATTTAGAACTGATTTGATGTATATTTTCGAGCCCCGACTCAATTAATAATTTTCTTGAGATACGGGGCTTCAAATTATCCAAGGGAATATGATGATGCTTGCCTTCAAATGAGACTATCATACAGCCCTTGTGCCCACGTTTTTCTGTTCCTCGTCCATTGGACTGATTGTCACTTTGCTGTGCACTTGGGTTAATTAGAATACTTATTTACAAGGTGATTTTACTTTCTTTTACTCATTGTATACTTTGCACTATGCTTGGAAAATTGCACTCTATTGTAGTCAGTGAAAAGTGATGAGGTTGAAGGAATTGTAGGTATTTGAGGATGGTAAGACTACCATGTGTCCTCATGAAAGGAAAGCTAGTCTAAGGGAGTTTTATGGTGAGTAGACTTTCAAGTTTCACTCACGCTCTTTCAAGTGGATATCCTAAATGTTTTCTCGTTATTCCCTTTTATATGGAGTTTATAGCGATTTCTATAAGAATAAAATTATTGACTAGATGCATGGATATGAAATCAGTTAGTCGACAATGAATGAGTAACCAAGAAAATTAAGAATTATTCTGGTTACTTCTAAATAATTTGCTTCGTGTAGGATCAAGGATGTATCTTGTTAGTCAGACCATTTGAATTAATTATGTATGTGGTCTTCAAGTTTCAGTTCCAGTCTGTCTGATGCGATTACTTTAAGAAGAATTAGAGTGAGAATATACTTTCTTTAGTAACTTGGGGAAACTCTTCAGTGCTTTCTTTGCCTTGGGTTATGAGTCACTTAATGTTTTACTTGTCAGAGAAATATAACAACATGAGTAGCTTATGAAAAATGGTTGTTAAAACCAAACCATAGAATAGGTTTATATGAATGTAGAAATAATGCAAGACTTCAATGATGGCTTCTTGTTGGATTCTGTTAATTTTTGTAGTACAACATCGAGGCAGGCTTCAGAGTGGTTAGTCAATTTGGGGGAAGTACATCGTGGAGAGGTAGAGGGTGAACTGGGGGAGAGGTGGCAGAGGAAATGCTTTAAGTGGAAAAAAAAGTTAAAAGAATTTAAATGGTATCTTCCCCAAAATATATCAGGTATTGTGGAAACTGGTCAACCTTAAAATGGACGCCCAAGTGCTAATGACTAAAAGGGATGGAGATCAATGCTGCAATTCCCTTCTTTTATTATGGAGGGAGTCGTGGGTGGGGAGAATGTAGACGGAGCATCCTCGATTGACTTGTAGAAGAACATTCTTGATTTACTTTGTAAAAGTTTATCATCTTAAATTTATTCCCAGAGTATCATTAATCAATCTGATGAAATAGTTATTTTCTACTTCGCTCTGGTATATATATATTAAAATTGCAGCATAACATATCCATCTTTCTCAATTTATTACCAATAAATACTCAAGTCTTCTTATAGCCTAGCTCAATCTTTTATTTCTTAGGTATCTATTAGCTGAAGCTGGAGATACATTACTTGCATCTTTCATTGGGACCAAGCGGTACAAGTAAGTATTGCTTGTAACATTTTGAATAGATTTTCTTTTTATTCTTTCCAAAGTCAATGTTTTTATTGTATTTTACTCTCTCTTTTCCTCTACCTGTAACAAACGGCATGTCATGGCTGATGCAAATATATTTCAAGGTGCCATATTTCATGAAGATCCTAAGGAAGGCATTCACGCAGGAGTGAAATCTATGAAGTAGTCCTCTACTTTGGGATCTCTGCTTGAAGTCCTTTGATGTATTACTATTTTATCTCATTTTGAAACTTCCTTTTTATTTAGGTGTTGTTGTATTACATTCATTACGTTCAAGTGTATGAATTAAAAAATTTGTAATGAAATTATCAATTTTTATGTAATTCCAAAATTTGTTCATAAGGAGTCATTTTCAATTTTGCTAATCAATTTGCATAAATCGCTGTAAAAAAAGGCAACATTTTTAAAACGTTGCCATAGGGGTCCTACTCTACGACAACACCTTGATTTGCAACACACGTCCAAACGTTGCAAAAGGGTTACGGAACGTTGCCGTAAGCTGTTTTTGTTGTAGTGGATGACTTTACAACTGTATGAAAATAATAAAGATTCTTTTGAAAACTTCATCTTAACGTTCCTCCTTTTTCACTTTCTTCGTTGATAATTATCATTCGAGTACTCTTTATTTGTCCTCGCTTAATGATGATCATTTCTCTACGTGTTTCCTTTTGAATTATTGTACTATTTTTCCATCATCTCTTCTTTTAAGTTTGCATCCATTTCATTAGTTTTTCCATCGGATATGTAGTCTTCTTCTATATCTAAATGATTTTCAAACAATTCGCCACTCGTTTCTTGAAAAACCATTAGATATAAATTTTCCCTGTTTTAACTTTTATAACAAGATTTTCTTGACAGAAAATAATCTCATTTTTCCATTGTGCTACAAGTATAATGAGAATCAATATTTTCTTAAACATGGCACACCTATAAATGACATGATTATCGATTCCTTTTCGAAAAAGTAGACATGATGTACCATTATCTATGAATATGAATATCACATACAATAAAAGACACATCGAAAAATACAAAGCACGCCATATAACACTTTTACGTAAAAAATATCTCTCAATCGTTGTAAATTCAAAGACTTGAAGTTAAAATAAGTTCTTTCATACTTCCTTTTGCTTTATAATTATCCTTTACTTTAGTTTTTAGGTAAGGCCTAAAAGATGAAACACCAAGTAAGCAATTAATTTATTCAGAAGTAATATTATAATATTTTATCCCTTTTTCAAATATATTTATAATGCTCTTAGCCTATTTATTCTAGATTCCATGGCCAAAAGATAAAGTAATCCTCTAAGTTAAATTGTGTGTGTGTTGTCCCAATTAAGAAGGTGTTTGGTAGAGATTAAAATTGAATTTTTAGTAGATTGTGATAAACTTTTTTAAAATGTGTGGTTGAAAAGTTGTGGAACTCATTAAAAATGTGATTAATACTCATTGTTTGACTTTGATTAAAATCAAATTTTAATTTGGACCAAACAAGGGCTAAGAGAGTTTGTTTAAGCATTTTTAAACATGATGAAAATCTTTTTAGTTACAGTCTTAAGCCTTTTTAAGAAGGTCAAGAAAAAAGCTATAAGAGAGTTAAAAATAAATTAATTAATTTGCTGAAAAGTAAAGTATTTCAAGGCCATTACAAATATATTGTTTCAAGTTTTTATATTTTGTGCTATTAGATAAATATACTTCATCATCTTTACTTCGTTGTTCGTTAAAAAACTTTTACAAATTTATTAATATTTGTTTAGAAAATCGAGAAATTTGTAGATTAGTTTTTGTAGAAAACCATGTATTATCCACATTAAATAGAAATAAAGGTGACTCCTTATAAATCAAGAGTCAAATCACTAAACGTTCCATCTCCTAGTGACTAGTGTCAAAGCTTCTTGATAGAAGATCCTGACAATTGTAAGAAAAGATAGATATCTTGATTGGAGAGACAGGAGCCGTTACCCCGGTCGAGAACCAAGGAGGATGTGGTTAGCCATCTAAACCAATTTATATACACGTGCACATTTGATCATAATACTCGATAAGATTAGAGAACTGTTGTAAAATTGTGTTGCGCAACGCTGTATGCCATAATGCCAGCCCACCCGAAGAGTCAGGTCTTATCAGGCTCAACAAAACGGGTGTGTGACTCGTGTGGTCCGGCTCACACGGAACCTATGTTTAACTTCTTTTTCATCCATAATGTTGCCAAGTGTCATTGAATCCAACTTACCAAAAGACACCCAAATATTTACTAACGTTCATCAACTATAATGTTTTTTTATTATTTACTAATTAAATACATTTTATGACGACTATATATAATACACAGGAAGTTGCTGGACTTTTTCAGCAGTGGCTGCTCTGGAAGGCATTAATAAAATCAAAACTGGAAATTTAGTTTCATTATCCGAACAACAAATACTAGACTGCATAAATACTACAGATAACTGCCGAGGTGGCTGGATGGAGAACGCCTTCGATTTCGTTTCCCTGAATCAGGGCCTCGAGTCTGACGCTGACTATCCATACCAGGCTACAAACGGAACGTGCAGAGCCAATAAGTCATCTTCCCTTGGTGCAAGGATAACAGGCCACCAATTTGTCCCTAATAAGGTAGTCGTCCAAGATGGGCAAGCCATCCAGAAAAGTTTATAAAGAGTGTAAGAGAAATAAAATGGACAGGCCCGTCGGGATATGGTTAGGGGCTTGATTTTCTTACCATTTTCTTCATGTTGCATGTAGTATTTATAGGTGCAATTAGGTCAAGGGCAAAGTAGACCTTTTGTGGCCTCTGAAAGGGTGATCGCTCCTCGACTCGTAATGATTTCTAATTCTAGCACCTTTCATACACATGTTGATTGTTGATTGATGAGAATCACTTATTCTTGTTTTACTGTGTTTTGCACGTCTTGTGGTCCCGTGGCATGTGGTGATCTGAACTCACGTAGCAATTGAAGCTACAATACCCACGATAGATTAGATCAAATACAAGAAAAGTTAAGAATACAAATTTGAAAATCTCTACCGGATAAACTATTGAACCAGGGAATGAAGACAATCGCAAACAATATCTTGACCCCGTGATCACAAAACTTACGAACCTTGAATTGTTGAACACCACAAGAATTTAATTATTGATGAGTTCATAATTAATAAATCAAGAACAAGTTGAAAACAATATGTCTCACAATAATATCTCTCAAATTGTCTATTTTACAATGAAAATAATGATCCCATGTATAGCAAATCCATAAAACCCTAATAAAAAACAGAATCGAACCTAAAAGATACCATAAAAGAGTTTCAACTAAAATACAAGTTTAGGCAGAAATTTGAAAAAAAAAACACGTCCCAGTTTATACTATGCGTCTACATAGGTTTATGACTTGCGATCGCATAAGCCATGCAACGGCCTTCAACTTGGTTTCGGTAAGGAGCTATGTGATTGCATGCCTAGTTACACTATCAATGGGTCCTTCTCATTGGTCCTTCTTCCACAATCAACAAATCATTATCCTTACAAGCTCCCGTACATTGGTCCTCATCACGTGGCAATGGGATATTTTAGTATTCCTTAATTTAAGATAATTACTATGAAGTCAATGTCTTGAGCTTTGTTAACTTTCTCTAAATTTTCCACAAGGCATGTTGGTTCGCGAGGGTAAGTATCATGGTCCGCAGCTTCATAATGCTAATGTTCGTGATGACCATTGGGAATGAGGGGAGAGATTGGCTTGATATGAGTTTAGTATTTGGCCATGATGACAACTAGTTCATGTGATAGCAGAGGACCTTATGATTAAGTTTTGGAAATTCGTGTTACGGAGAGCTTGGTTAGGAAATGTAAGGGCCGAAGGTGATAGCATCAAGCAATGGCATTGTTATAGTTTCAGTATATTATGAGGGCAATATGTCAAGAATTGTGCATCCATTGGGACCGAAACTTCGTGGACTTGATATTGAATATGTTAGTTTCTCTACTGCTCAATCGGAGCATTATTTAGGGGTCTAAAACGTCAAGTTTTGGAAGTTACGGTTTCTCAGACAAAATACGTCTATTGATGTTACTTGAATTTTATTTGATAAGTCTATTATAAGGTACAAGCTTGATGAGCAGTCAACCATCCTCCCTCGTGCTTTCGTCCCCATGTAGGGGTAGCCTATGAGCTATCCTTGTGTAGTAAATTTGCAATCTTTAGTGGCTAAATGTGATGTGGACATCAATGAAGAATTATTTTCTATTTTTCACTCTTATTTTTGTTTTTTGTTAATGGGCATGTATTATGGGGTTCGTCCAAGCCCTTTTATCTTAGATTTGTTTATTTGGTTTTTTATTTGGTTTTGGATTGGAAACAAAGATAGACGATGAAGGAATAAAATGAATTGTGATTTGTTGCCAAAGCTATATTTTCCACTATTCTTCTTCTCCTTCTCTAGTGTTTTCTTTTTCTGCTATTTATGCCTCTGATTTCTTCTTTTCTATAGATTGGTTTCTCATTCTCGATTGTTTCAATTGATGATGCATCAAATTTAGTGTCAGTTAGTTTGACTTAAATTTTGAGATGTAACACCCCAAATTTTGTTGACATAAATCTTGAGGTGTTACCGATATTAATTCATAATCATATTTGATACGAAAGTATTTAACTGAAAATTTAAACTTTAATTCATTCAAAATCTCATATCCAAAATAAATCAATCTAAAAACATTAAATCGCATAACTTGGAATATTTATTATCAAAATATCATGACTAAAATTAATTACTAACTGTTTTTTGGAAATTTTTTTACTTGGACAACATGCACACTACTTAGCCACCGTCCACATTTGACTAATCTAATCTAAAAAGTTAAAATTTGAAGGGATGGATGTCTTAAACCCAATAGGATATTTGTGTCCAAAACAATATAATAAATTTTAAATATAAATTATGACATTTCATACTACCATTTAATTGAGAGCAGTCGGAAATCAATCGAATGTTCTAACACAATTCGGTACAAATAATAGAGAAAATCAAAAGGAAATCATTCATTTCATTTTAAGCCAAAAGAAAACATACACCACATATATTCGTATCCAAATTTTCTGCTGACGAGTCAATTTCATTTTTTTATTCAAACTCTTATTGGTAACAACTTTGGGATGATTTCTTGACCTAGATTCGATCCTTATAAATACAAAACTTGGAAAAAAAAATTGAAAAAAAACTCTCTTCTTGTACGCCATTATGCATAAAAATTCATCCATATCTCATCATAAAAGAGGGGCAAAATCATCTATTTTGAGAAGAATTCAAAGGTGAAGTTCAAGAACTCGTCAACTAGAGATTAAACCTAAGGTTGGTGGGCTAAGAAGCGAAAGGATTTTTGAAGATTTATTAAGTTTGCAATGAAGAAATTCAAGAACATCAAGATTTATCTTTCTTCAATCATTAATTCACATGTTTTCTTATAATTTCGATATGTTAGGCTAGTTATTTAGTTGCTAGAATAAGATGAACCCTTGTTATGATATTTTTGTTTTGATAAATTAGTTGACTTTTGTTGACCCCCATTTTTGCGATTGTTACTTGGAAATCAGATGTCGAGGCCCACTCATGTCCACGCAAGCAAATTTCAACACTTTTTGACCGAATATTCAAATGAAAAAGGGTAGTATCTATGGACGTGAGAGATGCTCTACGATGCGAGACAAAAATGTCCAAGTACCGATAATATCGAAGATGATTGCATATAAACAAACAATCATAAACAACTCAACCAAAGTAGAAGTAATCTAAATTCAAGCAAATAAATGAGAAAATGAAGATTGAGTATGGTTTCAAGTATAAAGAGTTGCATTATTTCCAAATGAATTACAAGAGTTGCTTATTTATAGAGTTCTGACTGACGTGGTAGTCGTTGTACCAGAAACGTAGCCTAATTTCTCGGGCTGAAGCCTTACAACACTCCGTATGTTATGCAATTAATTCATTTATAACATGTCAACCGCTCTACATCTTAGGCTGATAATCCTGAAATTCATTAATATAAACATTATATCAACATTCCTAGAAATTATCTGTAGATCCCTTAAAAGACAGCAAGTGTTTCTTTCTAAAAGAGAACTTCGAACGGAGAGGTGATTTAGCTGAATAGAGCTTCAAGTTGAGATAGGGCTTCGGCCATACAAGGGCTTTGGAACAATGAGCTCAACTTATGTTTTGACTTTTTTATTTTGACCAATTGGATTTTTGTTGGCTTTGTCAGATCTAACTCAATGTTTCCTCGTGGACTGGGGCGTAGTTTCCACTGGAGTTTAGGTGGCGAGGCATAACAATAGTTCCCCAAATTTATATATGATTATTTATGTAATGCATGAGTCATTGTTGATAATTATCATCTTCACTTGCATCTCTAGCTAATCTGAGGCCAACTAGAAGGGCGCCATACACTACTGCAATATTGGCAGCCTTGAGATCGAACCTCACAACACAATTGAGTTTAGTCCTTCTAGGCTGACCAAGACCGCTCATGCCCCAGATATAGTATCTCTCGATGATCTATCGACAAATAAGTTCCATGTAAGATGTTCGGGAGGTTCCATCTCATCTTCCATTTTTGGAATATGGGCGAAATATGCCACAAAATTTGTCATGGCTTATCCTTTAACAACAGTCCTTATCTTAAATACAATATCGAACTCGGTAAGTTTTACGACCTATTTCATCATTTTTCTTGAAGCATCAGACTTCTATAGTACTTGCTTAAAGGGGGAATTTAGTTAGCACTTGTATGGTATGTGCCTAGAAGTATGACCTCAACTTCCGAGAAGTAGCCATTAGAGAGGGGTCGACTTCTCCATGTCTAGATAGCGGGGCTCTACTGCGAGAAGTGCTTTACTCACATATTACACAGGCAGACGGTAACCATTTTCTTCCGTATAAGTTCTGAACTAAGAGCGTCTGGGTTACTGCCAAGTATAGTTGTAAGGGTTCAACTTTGGGCTTCGAAAAAAGGGGAACCTATCCCAAGTGCTTCTTCAGCTCTTATAAGGCTACTTCACGCTCCTTTATCCGTTGGAATTTATTTTCTCCTTTAAGAACCTTGAAGCAATGGAGGCACTTAGATGTTGCTTTTGAGACTAACCGACTTAAGGCTGTTATGCGTCCAATGAGGCTTCGTACTTCTTTGGGCTTATAAGGTGACCTCATTTCTATCAAACCTTTGATCTTTTCAAGGTTGGCTTCAATGCTTCTTTGATTAACCATGTAGTTCAAAAATTCCCTTGAGGTAACTCTGAATATGCATTTGAGGGGGTTAAGTCTCATCATATACCTTCGTAGTAATCGAAAGGCTTCGTCGAGGAGCTTGACATGATCTTCTACTTTCAAGTTTTTCACCAGCATATCATCCCTGTACACATCCACTGTCTTTCCAATGAGGTCTACGAACATCTTGTTAACAAATGTACGATAAGTGGCCGTGACATTTTTCAACCCAAATGCATCACCTTATAGCAATAGAAACCTTTATTTGTTATGAAGGACGTATGATCTTCATTTGTTGGATACATTGAGATCTGATTATAACCTAAGTAGGCATCCAAGAAAATCCATAGATCGTGCCTGACAATAGAATCAACGAGTTGATCTATTCGTAGAAGTGGAAAGTTGTCTTTGGGGCAAGCTTGATTAAGATTGTAAAAATCTATGGATACCTCCATTTACCATTGTGTTTCTTAACAAGGACAGGGTTTGACCCCAACCTCGGATAAGTTAATTTTCAAATGAAATGATTTTCAATTAACTTTTGTACCTCATCTTTCAAGGCGTCATACCTTTCTGGGTTGAGGGCACTCATTTTCTACTGATGAGGGATAGCTTTAGAATCAATCTTCAAGTGGTGACAACTAACCTTTGGGTCAATGTCAACCATGTCCTCATGTTTCCATCCATAGACATCCAAGTTTTCACGCAAGATGTAATCCAGCTTTTCTTAGCCTCCAATGGCAAGTCTTTTCCAACCTGCAAAGACTTGGAAGGGTTCCGAGGATCCAATGTGAAGGTCTCTAGTTCTTCCACCTAGCCGTTTGAGGTTTGCAATTGATGATGTGAGGATCCAGTTCATCAAATTTGGTCACTTCCTCAGTAGCTCTCCCTTCCTCATAGGCTAGTTTCGCTTCAAAGACAGCATCTTCTTCATAGGCATCTATCATTTCGACGTCTTTTCGTTGTTCACGATTTTGTCTTTGTTCAAGGACGTCGTTCATGTTAATGTCCATAGAATCACATTGACGTCTCTTGGTTAGACCTCCCTGAGAGAGTTCAAATAGCACTCCCTTGAACTCATTTGATTGCATCTGATCGTAGTGATACTTTTTTTGTTGGGAACTTCATACACAAGTGGTGAATGGACGTAATAACCCAAAATTCTTTCAATGCTGGTCTTCTCAGCACTTCATGATGGGCTTCTGTTGTCTACTATCAAGAACTCCATAAAATGGTGAGCAGTAAATGGGGTCGTCCCTATTTCTACTGTTAGAGTATTTTTTTCCTCTTGGAATGATGCTATCGCCTTGAAGCCATACAAAGGGGAGCACATTAGGATTAACTCATGGTCAACTTCCATTTTGTCAAAGGTTGCTTCAACTATGATGTTAACTGACCTTCCATTATCCATCACCATTCTCTTGAGGCCATTTCGCGCCATAATAGCCCTTACTACTAGGGTATCGCAATGTGGATAATGCAAGCCAACCGTATTTTCATGTGTAAAATTAATTGGTTGAAGCTTGCCATTGGAGGATTCCCTTTCCTTATATAGTTCATTTGTGCATTTCGAGTCTCCCCTCCAACATATGGACCACCAAAGATTGTGTTAATCTCTCGAATAGGCTTGCGGCCAGTGTTAGCTGGAGGGCTCTCCTTTGCCGTTGGCCTTCCCTAGGCCTCTCCTCCGAGGAGCGTCATTCTGAACTGGACACCTGGCCTAGACCCCTCCTTGGGTTGTCGATCTTACCTCTAAGGTGCATTTCTTTGTCGCCGCCTATTCCTTCTTTGATTACTTGGTTGTGGATGCAAGACAATGTCCCTATAGTCAGTTGTATTATAGTAGAGGGATGTCTCATCCATATTTCCAAGTTTAGAACTTCGTTGTCTACCTCTTCCTTGTTTGGAAAATTGTTAGCTGGACCTTCCTTAGTATACCTCAGCAGCGGGGTTGACTTCTTCATAAGCCAAAGTTGGCACTACATTCAGTGTTATTGTAGCTAATTGTTGCCCTGGGCTGAGGGTGATTGACCGTCCAACTTGATCTTCCATCAAGTAGGAGGTATGACTTCTTCTCAATTACCTCTAATAAAGTGGGAGCCCTTTGTTAGCTCTATTGCGACTTATTGATGATCTCGCACCTTATATCTCCAGTAAGGCGTCATAAATGGTAGGATCTTTATTTTTTACGTCCCTCCAAAAGAGAGAATTCATATTTAGCCTTCATCTTAGGGTTGATAGGGTCTCCCTATTGATAACTTGTAAGCAATAGGTCATTTCATCGATGAAACAAGACAAAAAAAACTCTTCAGTGACTTTCCCTATTGTTGTCTTTTGTCCTAGAGGCACTGTATTGGCCCTTTTCCTTTCTTACTTGTTGTTCTTGAAATATGGTCAACTTCTGATATTTCCTTCCAAAAGCCTAATATACCATACTTCAGTTGCTCACTCAAGGTTACGCGAAAAGTTTTACACTTTACAACAGGAGTAGAACCCCTTAAATTCATGTGAATTTAAAGCTGTTGAGAATCTTCGAAAGCACAAAGTGGTTTGGGACAAGAGCATCCCTAATCCCCTGGGAGAATGACAAATTATCATCATCGTCATCGAGGTCACAAGAGCTTTGTGGTTAATTAGAGTTTTCATCTTCCATGTCCTACGATTCCCAAAGTTGTTGGGACGGCCTTGCTTGATTTCTGACATGTTCTTCTCTGATGCCTATTCTTAGGAGGAAGATTATGGGGCAAGTTACTATGGACCGGTTCATTTTGCCCTCCAAACTGAGGAGGTGCATGTTGCCTATTTCTAGGTGTAATGAGAGGTTGAGCCTGCCTATTTCTAGGCCTTCCTAGGCTTATCCTATCAAAGACACTTATAGATCTTTAAGGCATATCCTTCGGTTCATAATTTGGAGGAAAGTTGAATGGGACCTCATTGGGTCAATCCGTGGCATAGTTAGTGGATGTATTAACCCCAAATTATCTTTCCTAATGGGCTTCATCCCTCGTGTAGTGTTGGTAACCAGCCATTTGGCTTTGGACCTCCTCTTCGCCATGGTAGTAGTTTCCTTATGGGGGGGTCGTAAAAGAATGTATTTCCTTGAGCTGCGTATAAGGGAAATGGGTATCCTCCCTTGCTCTACATATTCCTTAGCAGCTCATGCATGGAAATATTTTGTTATGTTATATCTCTCATGTTTGCAGCTATGGTGGCCACCTCTCTGGTTAGTCTAGTAGCAATTCTAGACCCACCTCTTAATCCACATCGCCTATGTTGCTGTGAAATTGATAGCGAGTTGCTGGAGCAGTATGCAAGGGTTTCTCTTCTTTAGGGTACTCCTTAATTCTCCGAGGCGTTGACTCTTCATTATCAGAACTCGTGGTGGTGTTTTCTCCGGTAACTTAGCTCTTTGATACTGAATAATATTCGTTTCTTCAAGGAATGTACTGGACTTCAAAAAACGACCCCCCTTGGAATATTTGATGAATTTTTCTTCAAGAACACCTCCTTTTCTTCAAAGTCAAGAAATTTTCTAAGGAATGTATCTTCCTGCCGACTTTTTCCACTGGATTTTCGTGGTTTGAATGTATGATGTTCCCACAGATAATGTTAATTTGTTGATCTTGTTTTTCACGATGTTTATGTGGATAACAGATGTAGGGCCCACACACATTCACGCAAGCAAATCCCAGCACATTTTGACCGAATATTCTAACGAAAAAGGGTAGTATCTATGGATGTAGGAGATGCTCTACGATGGGAGACAAAAATGTCCAAGTACCGACAATATCGAAGGTGATTGCATTTAAACAAACTATCATAAACAACTCAACCAAAGCAGAAGTGTGAGTATTTGTGCCTCCAATCAACACCAAAATCGGGCTCAGTTAACACCAAAACCGACACCACAAAGCAACAAACCACAACTCTC
>CAIGRL010116053.1:0-15180 GCA_903798325.1 Fraxinus xanthoxyloides
TAGACTTATTGGAGGGTCCCATTGATGTACATCTTGTAGGAAATTTTATATTGTTGTGCATGGATATGTGGATTGTGCAGTCTGCAGTTATGCTGAATTGGGACATCATTATTAATCAGTGGTCTTACCATTCATGAACCCTCGTGGAGTCTCAGGCACAATGTATATTTGTGTAAGAATGAGATATATGCTCCAAGAGAGATGGATTCACACTTAACCTGGTTGGGAAAGGGAAAAAAGTGCCAAACCTGGGATTGGAGCCAAGGATGGTTGACTTGGTGCTTCCTTTTGGAAGCTATTCATTTCAAGTAATGATTAGCTGAAAGTGGAGATTATATCTTTGACTTGGTATAGTTTCAGGATGTATAGGAAGTTCCGAAGTAGTCCTAATGATCTGGTCTTCTCAAATCGAGCATATAAAATTCACATTGACTTTGCTATTGTTACTTTTTTTAGTGAAGGGGACGTTGTTGGATTCTATATCATACTCAATTGGCACAACCCACAAACGTGTTGTTTTACCTATTGGGCTATTGGAAATCATGCAAAATAATATTTGAAATTGGTAATGGAACTTGAATTCTTTTGTCTTTCCCTTTGTCCACTCTGTGCTCCAGGACATATTCCCTCAAATAGGTTGTAGTTTATTTCTGTTGCGGTTTTCTGTTGTCAAAAGAACAATGGTCTGTTTTGTTGTTGTTTTATCTTAAGTCCTATTGAGTCTCTTGTTTGTTTCTTTCATTGACTGTTCACTTGCAGTGTAGAACTCTCTTTTGTGAAACTGTAGCTAGTATGCCTATCTGTCTATACGGCATTCACGATTATACTACTTTAAAAGATTATTAATTCAAAATTTTAGCACAAAAGTCATAAGTATACCTGAGCCTACAGAAGGCTTCAATGAGGGCCTTAATGAGCCTGAACCATTTATAGAATTGAATGTAAATATTTTATTTTTTCTAGAACCTTTTTCTGTTTGGATTTTCTCCCTTCCCTAGAGTAAAGATTTACCCAAAAGTACATTTACTTTTGTTGCTGATGAAATATTGAGTATTTTTATTCAGTTTCAAAGCAATGGTAATGATTTAATATTAATTTGAGACATGGTTTAAGTTTTTTATTATTTATTTTGGGGTTAACATTTAATGAATCTAAAGTGCTTATAGACTGATGTTTAACATGCACTTAAATTTTTATATTATTGAATTTTCTCAACTTTCTACCTCCTTACACTCACACCTTCTTGTCTTTTTTGAATAGGTATACATCATTGACTATGGGCTTGCAAAGAAATATAGGGATCTTCAAACTCATAAGCACATACCATACAGGTATGAGCTATGTTTTTTTACTACATAATTACTGTTGTCATCTTTCAATTGTAAGTTTGTATTTCGTATTTGAATGGCACTAGTCGTGCATCTATTACTAATCCGCGGGTAGGGAGGCTGGGATGGAAGATGATGCATTGCTGCAATATTGGATTTGTACCTCATTAGTTTCTTCCTTTATAAAAATACACAATTAAATAGTAGCACTAGATCGAATATTTATTTTTACTGTCTCAAGGGAGGATACTGTTTTGGCAGCGTAGTTATTTCTTTATTTCTCCTTAGGGAGTAGCTTGTATATTTGGCTTAAGGTGTTTTTCCCGTGTTCTTTATTTGTACGAAGAGATATGTGCATCTAACTCTGAAGCACACAAAAGGTCTTGTTCTGGGACCCAATTGGATAAAGTTCACTTTTATTTTTCTGCCATTCACTTCACAGACTGAAGGAAAAAAATATCACTTTCCGTCTCCAGAAAGCAGTGACTAACTCCATTTACTGGTTTTTTCTGTTCACACTCCCTGAAAAAGTGATTGGTTTCATTTTGGTAATTAACATGGACCTTCCTTCCACTCAAAGCTTTTCACTCCACTTGTGCCACCACCTTCCTAACCTAGAAAGCCGTCTTTTTCGATCAATATCTAACATAATTTGCTTGACTCAATCTATGATATAGCACCAGCTAGTAAAAGTGTGTTTGAAGGAATGTTTGAAGGCGAAACTGGAGCAAATTTTCTGTATTAATTGATTATTACAATAACTCTACTACATCCCCTTTATGGTACACGAGATGGCTAAGAAAAGGGAAAAACATTTTGCTAACTAAGGAAACAATCCAGCCTACCAATTAATCTAAAATTACGGTTTCCTACATTCCCCATCAAGTTGAACGATAGATGTTGATCATGTTCAACTTGCAAGTGATGTCATCGAATACTTGTTGAGACGGTCCTTTGGTGAAGATACTTGTTGTTTGTTCCTTAATAGGAACATACGTCACACTTATAATTCCATCATCTACTTATTTCTTTGATAAAGTGACTATCTATCCACTTCTACATGTTTGGTTCTGGATTGAGAGAAATGTTGATGGTTGCTTTGTTCTCACAATAAAGTTTGATCGAAAGTTCTACTTTTGACTTTTAGTCTTCCAAAAGTGTCTTTATCCATAGTTCTTCAAATATTCCTTGTGCAACAATTCTGAATTCTGCCTGAGTACTGCTTCTTGCTAGTACATTCTGCTTCTTGCTTTTTCAAGTTATCAAGTTTCCAATACAAAGGTACAGTAACCGGTGGTGGATCTTTTATCTTCGGTTGATCCAGCTCAATCTACATCAGCAAAAACTTCTACTCCATTCCTTTTAAAAGAGTCATCATTTCCCAAAAGTGCCTTTTAGATATATGAGGATTGTATATACTGCTTCCAAATGAGCCTCTTTGGAAAAATGCATATGTTGACTTAACATGCTAACTGCGAAATCAATATCAGGTCTGGTATGCGAGAGATAGATTAGCTTACCAACTAATCTTTGATATCTGTCCATTTCCATTTGGTTCCCCGTCTCCTTTATTTCCAACCTCGATAGGTGTATCACAAGGTTTGCATCCTTGTATGCTGGTTTTAGTCGAAGGATCAAGTATGTAGTTCCGCTGAGAGAGTATACCCTTCTTTGATCTTGCTATATCCATCTCCAAAAAATACTGCATTTCTCTTACGTCTTTTTCTTCAAATTCGGTGGCTAAGCATTTCTTTAATCTTTCCATCTCTACTATGTTGTCTCCAATTAGAATTACGTCATCAACGTGTACAATTAGGATTGTCTTTGCACCATCTCTAAATTGTTGGAAGAACATAGTATGATCAAATTGCCCTTGTTGGTATCCTTGTTTTTTCAATATATTTGCAAATCTATCAACCTATGCTCTGTGCTTTAGATCATATAAAGACTTCCCCAATTTGCACACTTGATTCTCCTCATTTCCTGTGTTGAAGCTAATCTTGAGGGGTTACTCAATTGGTCAGGCCTTGAGTTTGTTCCCAAATGGTCACCAGTTTGAGTCCCCTCAGGGCATTGAGGTGAGTACCCGGCTGTAAACTTCAGGGCCCGTGGAATTAATCGAGGTGAGCGCAAGCTGACCCAGACATCAACGGTTATAAAAAAAAATTCCCGCATTGAAGCCTGGTGGTATTATCGTGTAGACCTCTTCTTCCAATTCTCCATTCAGGAATGCGTTCTTAATGTCTGGCTATTGTAGATGCCCGTCTAGATTCACTATTAGAGACATAACTCGAACTATATTTAGTTTTGCTGCTGGTGTAAATGTTTCTGTATAGTCGATGCCATAGGTTTGTGTATGCCCTTTAGCAACAAGTCGAGCTTTGTAGCGTTCTACTGTCCCATTGGCATTGTACTTCACAATGAACACCCATTTGCATCTCACGGGTTTCTTTCCGTTCGGTAAGTTTACTACTTCCCAAGTTGCATTTTTTTCCAAGGCTCTCATTTCATCCATTACCACCTCTTTCCATTTTGGTAATTCTAGGGCCTCCTAAATATTTCTTGGAATCATTGTTTTATCAAGGTTAGTCGTAAAAGCATGAAATCCCATAGATAGATTATTGTAAGTTATGAATTTGGAAATACGATGAAGGGTACATGACTCAGGTTGTTTTTTGAGGGCAATAGGTAGATCATCATTATCTGGAGATGTGGTTTGGTTGAAGGCGTTCTCATCGCGTCTTTTCACTGGTATTGACTCTCTTGGTGCCTTAGATGTGAGAGTTTCCTTAAACAAGAATCTCTGTCACCGTGTTTTCTAGCATCTACCCCTAACTTCAAGTTTCCCTCTGTATATGGCATAGTAGAAGGTAGGGTGATAGATTTGGTAGATAGTTCAGGCGAGGAAAGATTAATTAAAATTTAGGAATTCCTAATCCAAGAACCGATATTTACTCAGATTCTCCCCTTGAATATAAGGTTTTTGGATGGTGTTTTTTCGATGATGACATCGAAGTTGACAAAGATCATTTTTGTGGATAGGTCATATCATAAACCTTTTTGAGTGGGTGAGTACCCAAGAATACACACTTGATTGCACGTGGTCAAGTTTGTTTCAATGTGGGAGAGAACATGTACAAAGGTAGTACATCTATACACTTTTAAGGTTATTTTTGAATTGAGACAAGTTGGAAAGTGTTTTTGGAATCGTTGTATAGGTGACTTGACACAGAGAATACGACTAGGCATACGGTTGATGATGTATGTAGATGTTAATATTGCATCTCCCCATAATAGTTTTGATATATTAGCAGTAAACATTAAGGCACGAGCTACTTCGAGTATATGTCTATTTTTTTCATTCAGCAATCCCATTTTGTTGGGAAGTGTTGACACAAGAACTTTGGTGAACAATTCCATATTTCGTTAGGTAGTCTTGTAAAGTGATGTTGAAGTATTCAAATCCATTATCAGTGTGCAGGATTTGAAGGTGGGTTTTGAATTGAGTTTGGATGATAAATACGAAGCGGACATCAGTTTTCTCTTTTAGAAGATACGCTCAACATATACGTGTGATGTCGATGAACGTGACGAGCCATTTTGTTTAAGGCTCTCAAAAAATTACCTTTATGAGCAAGAGAACTAGGACCTTTAGGAAAAAGCTGACTAGAAGCTTAAAGGTTAGAGAACATTTGATAAAGTTGTTCCATTTGTTCAGAATTAAATGCACCGCTTGAAGTAGAATTTATTGCCTCAGCTTGGTATCCTCGATTTCGATTGTTTTGCCTTTGTTTTCAGTTGGTGTATTTTCCATGATTTCCCAACATGTCTTTTTTGTGCCCCGGCTGTTGAAGGTCGTCCACCTTTTTTTGTTAGCCCACTCTTAGCCTCTTTTAAAGAAGGGCCGAATACCTCTTTTCCATTTGAATTTTGAGAGCCTAATTCCAGGCCGATCATTGAGTCACCAAAGCTAGTTCCAAGCCCAATTGACTTAGGCAAATTAAGTAAGCCATTATTTCTTGCATTCATGGTTGACACTTCAGCTAAGGTCTTGATCGCTTCCTTCATCACCACCAATTGTCTTGCTTTTTCCTGATGGACTGCTGCAACCACCTTGCGAGTCGCTAGCAGTGGTCGCCAGCCTAAGATCTTACCTCTAACTTCATCTGATTCCCGATTCAACCCTACCTGAAATTCATACACCCTTTCATTTTCTTTCTTCTTTTTGTATAGTGAGCAATCGTCTGGACACTTCCATTCCTACTCGACATCGAGGTCTAATTCTTGCCAGATAGCCACCATCTCCATGTAATAGTATGTTACATCTCTGGGTCCTTAAAAGTCGGGTCTTAACTTCGATGATATGCAAGAAGTGTTCAGAATCGGAGTAAGCATCTTTTACTGCCTCCCAGACGTCCTTTGCGGTTTGGGGAAATAGATGTCTTCACAATCATTGGAGTCATGGAGTTTACAAACCAGGCAATACCGACAAAATTTTTAGACTTATATTTTTGCAACGGGGCAGCATCGGTTGGTCTCTTGGTTTCGCCAGTGAGATAACTCAGCTTCCCTTTTCCGTCAATTGTGAGTTTTATGGATTGTGCCCATTCACTAAAATTCCTTTCATTTAATTTCTCCACTGCTAGTTGGAAGGAGTATTCGAGTCCCTGTGTGCCAATTGATGGATCGACCTCGGTTCGAAATTGGATGTTTCAGAGATCGTTGACTCTTTGCTATTGTCGGGGGATTCCTCCATTGATTTGTTAGGTTAAAGAGATGTAGGCTCTGATACCATGAAGGCGAAACTGGAGCAAATTTTTTGTATTAATTGATTATTACAATAGCTCTACTACACCCACTTTATAGTACGCAAGATGGCTAAGAAAAGCAAAAAAGAATTTGCTAAGGAAACAATCCAGCCTACCAATTAATCTAAAATTACAATCTTTAATAAATTATACAATTCCCATACTTAGATCCTTTCCATATATTGTCCACATACGGTTTCCTACAATGTTTCCTGCTAGATGTCGGGAGAATGTCTCCTACTAACTTACAAATCACTTACCCGCTTGATTGGAATTACCTCTCCTCTGTTTGGTCAAAAAGGGAGAGAGTCAGATAGGTATTGACATGGAGAGTACATATATCGATCCATAAAATAGACTAGCGCCCAAATCACAGTGAAATATGTAATGAATTCATCTCCTTTATGGGGTAAAACTAAGCGGCCCAAATCAAATTGAACTACCTTATGACTCGATCTCCTTTACAGGGTACCTGCAGCTTGAAAGTTTTTCCAAGCATCAATAAATTTTTTATCGTAGTTGGTCTTTATCATTTCTGGTTAGCAAAGTGACCCAAAAAAAATGCTAGCCTTTCGTAGTTAGACCTTCTACCAATGAAATGTCTCTTGAAATTATGCTAACTCAATAATTGAAGGGTCGTGGCCAATGGATAAGAATTGAAGTAAAGGTATTATTTTATTAATAATTTATTATTTGTAGATTGATGGATTGGTGAAAACTAAATTCTGTGTAGGATAGGATGTACGTGTGATAGAGGACATTGTTTCACAATGTGCATTTCTGTGACTTTATATGATGATGATTGCTAGTGAAGTATAGCAATTGATGGTTAAGGCGACTGCCTCATTGAAAAAGTACCGCCTCAAGGCACAATAGGTGTGGTTCATTGGTGCCTTTTTAAACCTTGATCGCCCAAGAGCAAATATACATACATTGTTTAGAATAGCTATTTGTATCTTATGCCTTGAATCTTGCCTCACTTGCGTTTCATAAAATGCCTCAAATCTTACTCCTTAAGCACAATTTGCAAGACTTAGGGTTAAGGTGTTAGCCCATTTACCTTCCCTTTCTTGGAAATTTAATTATTGTCCTTAACTTTTCAGAATATTTATTTATAATCTACAGTGTTTTAGAGGTTTTTATTTTTTTTCCTTTACACAAAAGGGAAAGGGAAGGATGGTACACTGTTGCTAGTGAAAGAATGTGAAGAAACTGAGTTTGACGAGAAGCACGATGTTGATGATTCCCTTAAAGATTCTATTAATAGTGATGATGTCAAGCTTCATTTTCAACCACGCATTTCAATGGACGCACAAGTAATATCCACCATTCATTTCTATCTATTTATAAATTAAACTATTTAAAAATTATTTCCAAATGGAGGCTTTATGTCTGTTTGCAATTTTGTTAATTTGTTATTAAGGATTTTTAGGATGTTTCATGGTTTATCTATTTATAAATTAAACTGTATATAAATTCTTCCTAAATGGAGGCTTTTATGTCTGTCTGCAATTTTGTTAATTTGTTTGATTGATTTTTACGATGTTTTATGGTTTATGGTTTATTTTGAGAATATTTTTGTATTTTTGTATCCTTCTGAATTATTTTATTGATTTGTCTTGAGCGGCTTACTCACCCCACATAGATAAAACTCCTGATTAAACCTTCTTTAAGCTATATATACACAAGGCTGAACTAGTCTTTCTTGGAAAGGATGCTGAGGGTCTCATCTGGCGTTCCACTTTGAGCCCCTGCCAACTGGGATTTATCCAACCATATAATGTTCCTGTTGCCGAACATTGTTACATTCTTCTTCTTCTGTTTACTTAACTTTAGAGCATAGTCAGTAGTAGAAGTTTCTAGGAGCAAGTGGAGCCCATTTTCCACTACTACAGACTATGTTTACCAAATGGAGATGTCTACTTTCTTTTTAAACAATTCTCATCCTTCAGTGTTCTACTTTTGCCTATGTGATGGACGTGGTTTTCTTGCCATATGAAGTGTAAAAAGATAAATCTGCATTTCACTGTTAACTATAAACATTGTCAAATATGCATATTTCTTCATATTCACATTATAGATAACTGAGATGACATCTGAATTAATTTTCAGCTAGATATTTTCATCTTTAGTACTTTGCTGACCTTCAGCTAGCAATATTTATCTTTAGTACTTTGCTGACCTTTTCCTTCTTTGTAGGGAAAATAAAAATCTAACTGGCACGGCTCGTTATGCAAGTGTAAACACCCATCTTGGAGTAGGTAAGCGAACCTTGTGGTTGCAACTAATAACTGAAGATTCTTATCTTGCTTCATGACTGCTCATCTCAAACTATTTAATAAGAACAAAAATGAAGAAATACTATTGCTGTAACAGATTTGTGCTTTTCTGACTTTTCCTCTGATTATCTATTTCAGAACAAAGCAGAAGGGATGATCTAGAATCTCTTGGTTATGTCCTTATGTACTTCCTCAGGGGAAGGTTAGGCATAAGAACTTCACTTCAGACTTTTCAATTGTTCTTTCTCCTCTTTCATACGTAACTGACTAATCACATTTGGTTTTTCCATCTTAGCCTCCCTTGGCAGGGCCTGAAAGCTGGCACTAAGAAGCAAAAGTATGACAAAATTAGTGAGAAGAAGATGCTTACACCTGTAGAAGTATGACTTGTTTATTCTGGTGTCGTTTGTTTGAATTTCTTTTATGTGATAGATTTTCGAATCACATAATTTTGTGTTTTTCGAAGGTTCTTTGTAAATCTTATCCATCCGAGTTCATATCATATTTCCATTATTGTCGATCATTGCGATTCGAGGACAAGCCTGATTATATGTGCTTGAAGAGGCTTTTCCAAGACCTCTTTATTCGAGAAGGTAAACGTATGGATGGATGTTTACAATTACAATTGTCGTATGTATCTTATTATCAGTTTATTCCATTTCATAGTCAATTTAACATCTTCAAAGTATATTTCAAGACTTTTATAATGGTTTGTCCATGATGAATGTGATAATTGGAGCAGGTTATCAGTTGGACTATTTGTTTGACTGGACTATATTGAAGTATCCACAGATTGGCTCCAGTTCTAGAGTACGAGTTAGTGTTCTCTTGATTTGTTGTTTACTAACCGTGATTTTATTTTTTGAGTTGGGGTTTGTATCTTATATTCTTCTTCTTTTATCAGCAGCCGATGGGGAAATTACCTATAAACCCTGGACTATCGACTGAAAGAGTACAAAAGACTCCAGGTCTGCTAGGGCGCCTGATTTTTATTTATTTATTTATTTTTTAGCACCCCCGAGATGATGTCACCCACACGTGTTGTGCACACGACTGAATTTGCCACATGCATTGGGAACTTTCTGTTGCTTTTATATTTAACATAATTATCTGAAAATCAATGCGCTAATAAATGGTTGCCATTATTTATGTGCATCAATAGTGAAGCAAGAAGTTCGAGACAAATTCTCTGGTGCAGTTGAAGCATTTTCCAGAAGGAACGGTTCTGGTGGAGGCTTGCACAGGGATAACTCGAGGTACAGATCGGTGGACGTGCCATCATCAAAAGATGTGGTGAGTTCTGAAGATTCAGGATTAATTTGTTTTGTCTATACTCTTATTTGTTGCCTTCGTTGTTCCTGCTCCGTGCGTGCACTTGTTCAAGGAAAACATTGTAGCATTGTTTCCCTATCTATTGCTCTAATAGCGAGTTGGTCTCCAATATTTTAATAAGAGCAAGTTATTTACCAACCTTGTGAATGACTTTACACTACAGTATAGGTAAGGTGTTTCTGTGACAGATCTTCCACATTTTATTATAATTTCACAATCAATCCTTGGCTTTGGAAACTGTCTAAATCTTTGTTAAATCGTCATGTGACCTTGACATGTCCAACTTTATGTAAGTTGAGTTTTGCTTCTAGACTTGAGCTGGTGTCCAGAATTTTGAAGTGAGGATCCTGAAATTCTTACCAAGATTTACTCAGTTTCTTGTCATTTGGGACTGATTGCTCAACTGTAATGAAGATTGGAGGTGGGAAATTTGTTTCTTTTTAAAGGTTGGGAACCATTTTGTTAATTGAGCAATAGGTTTGGGACCAATGTTGCAATTTCCTTTTGTTTAAATGAACCTTGTATTGCATTCTATTTCACTGTGTACCTTTCCTGCTTCATTCTCCAGCAAGCTGATTCTGAAAGAGGACGGTTATCTCGCACTGGTAGTACTTCAAAGAGGGCTGTACTATCAAGCAGCAGGCCAAGCTCCTATGGGGAAGCCAGCGAAAATCGTAATAGACAAATAGGCTCAGGCAGTGGTCGACTATCCACCACTCAAAAATTACCACCTGGGTTTGAGTCCAAATCTTCTTCTTTTATGCGTGCTGCAGTCTCCAGAGGCGGCCATGATGATGCTCTCCGTAGCTTTGATCTTCTAAGAATTGGCTCCGGGAAAAGGAAATAATAAAACGGCATATTTGAAACATTAGGGTTGTGTTAAAACCTCATTGTTCCTACCTTATGATGGAAATAAAGCGACCCTATTTTATGCATTCGTGATGAGTATCCGATATGCAACAAAAATTCCATTACTGGGTCGATTTTAACAGGGTGGACTCAAAATTCAGCTGTCGTACTGCCACATCTTTGAATATTGTTACTTACTGATTCTTGCTTTAACCTTGTATTGTAACCCAACAAAGATGCATGTGATTGTATTGCCAAGGGAATCTCTTCAACAGTACTGTAGTTCTACTAGTACTTGTCTCATCCACTGTTATACAGCTTTCAAAATCTGTAGCTCATCGATAGTGACTGTCTCACTTCGTTTTCTACTCTCCTTATCTCGACTGGAAATGAAAAAAGTGAAAATTTTGATAGTGAAAAAGGAGGGCTTCGAAGAAAGCTTGAATCGACTGCACATTGGGTTTTCTTGAATGACTAAATTGTAATAAACCATAAGTTCATTTATAAAAAAATTTAAATTTATCGATCAAATAAAACGAAAGGTGAAAGCTTGGGATCGATGTGAACATTTTGTTTCATTCATTGTAAGTAATAAAGTCTGGTTTAAAATCAAATTTTAGTGACTTTGATAAAAATTGACGAAATGTGATTGAAAAATTGCAATTCCCATTAAATATGGTTAAAATTAATTTTTTACTTATATTTTAGGGTTATACATAACCATATAATTGTAGCCATATGTTCGACAAATTTGATCCTCAATTATAGTTGTAAACCAGGCTGCTCTTGAGTTTGGCACGCCATCAAATATCCAATATTATTCCCTAGAGGTCTCAACCAAAAATTAGCAACATGGTGAGCAAGGTCAAGCAATAATCAATAATCAATAATCAACATGATGTATCAGTCAAAGCGGATGATTGAGCAAGAGATAGTGGTCTTGCTCATTCTTGTCAAAGCCTCATTTGCCAAGCATTCTGCAGCTTCTTGAGGATCTTCTATGTGGCTAATCAGATTTACAGCTTCTTGGTTCTTCATAACCTATAGAAATATGATCAAACACAGAGAAGGATATAATAATTAAACAAGTTCGATGAAAATAATGTAAATTGTAGTTGAAGCGGAATTGATGCTTCAATACGACAACTTCAACATGTTTGGTGAGGGGATCGAACAATGTTAGACAATACTGAAGTCTTGTACATGGTCGAGTCATCTAAGACGTGATGGTGGAGTGCATGTTGGCATTCACAATCTCTAGGTAATCTTCCAAGTTTGACTGTGTAAATAGAATGTGCGATTTTGAAATTTCCCGACTCTGATTATACGAGTCACAAAAGTTGATCACACGTGCTCGTATGTATGTGAACTCAATTGGTAACTCATTGTTAGGAGGAATTATGTGTCGAACAATTTCACATAACAAAGATTAAATTCAGAGAATTTCCACATTTCCAGCATGATATAAATCTCACACAAACATGAATTTATTTGATTAAAATTGGTACCTCCCAAATGCCAGTACTTGCTAGGATAACGAATTCAGTTTCAGAATCTATCCTTTCAGACCCAACAACTAAATCTGAGCTTTTTGAGTTCCTCGTTCCCCCACTACTTACGCATACTTTAGGCATACGTAGAGCACCTGACACATATAAATAACAACAATCAGACAAGAAATTACAAGTATAATACATTCTTGCATCCATAAGTTGCTAGATGTGAAAGTTTCTTCACAGTCGGACCAAAATCCAGATAGAAAATGAGAGTAACTTTGTCACATCAATAAAATGAACCGAAGTCGACAGCATTGAATAAGAATTACTTTTAACCAGATACAATATGTAGGACAAAGTGTTCTTGCACCCCCCAAGTTGCTAGTTATGAATGTTTCGTCATAGTGGGATTCCCAAATCCTGATTAAGAATGAGAGTAACTTTGTAACATCTATGAAACGAACCAAATCGATCCTTATTGAGAATAAGACTTTCTTTTTGTTGAGGTGTAATTAAGAACTAGATTCAGTATGTAGGACAAAGTGCTCTTGCACCTCTTAGTTGCTAGGTGTAAGTGGTTTCTTGATTCTTGTCTCCAAATCCCATTAGAAAATGAGAGTAACTCTGTCCCGTCTATGATATGAATCAAAGTCAACCTGAGTTGAGAATAAGGCCTACTTCTTGTTTACACATGAATAGAAACCTGATTCAATACGTAGGACAAAGTGTTCTTGCCTGGAATGAGCTTCCGAGACCAATGTTTTCTGGTAGAATGTTCCTGCTTTCTGCTAATTTGATAAGCCTTCCCATCTCTACATACAATAGCTCTGTACTCCCCCATGTTTGCAGTCACAAGCTTCTCCCCATTGATCACAATAGCTGAAGCCGAGCCCGGCTTCTGTCCCTCTGCCCCGGCCGGCCCTGCCTCTGGCTTCTGTCTGTCTCTCATCTTTGCTCTTGCACTCAGATGTGCCCTTGTCATTGCTTCCTTGCTCCTTTTCCACAGATTTAACTGCATTTCATATATAAGGTCTCACTTGGTTTGGATTATTTTAGCAGTACTATTGACTAATTATATTCTATAAATGAAATCAAAAACCAGTTATTATCTTCACCATCTTAAAAGGGCTCTGTATCCACTAAATATGAACTGCATAGATATAAAGAGAGAAACATCATCTTTCATTATAAAATCCACAAACTACTCACCTCTTTGAGCTTCTTGTTAAAGAAATTTGTTTTCATGTAGTCGAGAACCCCGTCGCTAATACCTTCTTCGAAAACTCCAAAGAACCACAATTCACACTTTTCTATCTGTTCTCTTTGGACCACGACTGAGTCAAATTTTGTCACGCTACGACTCGGTGTACCACCCCATGTCCATGATCTATCTTCAACAACCCGGTATCCATGTGATACACGCATCATCCATGGAGGCCTAACTTCTCCATTATCTGATTTTCTTTCTTTATTTCCTCCATTACCAATGAGAAATCTTCTTAGCCTAGTTGCCTGTCCAAATACACCAAGGCATAAGAAAAACAAGAAAATATAAACATGTAACTGTACCCATGTACATACAAATAGGTATGTCCAAAATCAAAATATATCAGGTGCTTGAAGTAGGGGCACAACTGCAAAGAATTTTGTAAAAGCTTGTAAACCCCACAACACTGGCATCTGATGGTCGTGCCAGGCAAAAAATTTAATCAACACGACCCAGTTTACACCTCCAGTTAAAAACATATTTGGATAAGAATAGAAAAGCCCGAGAGAGAGATGACTGAATGGTTTATTTATTTGAAATAAACATATATGATGCAACTGTTATGAAAAGACCGTTCAAGCTTCAAGAAAAAAGGGAAGAATTTATCTGGGAGCATGAACTAACTCGAAGAGCGAAAACCCTAAACATAAAAGAATCATTACTATTCATACAACATCGAAAACCCAACTTTCACTCTGTATTCGATTGGTCTCTGCTGTGTGCATGAAAGAATGAGAGTTACCTTGAGCTTAAGACGAAGATCCTTGAGCCCCATGATTCATTGGTCAGTTTTCTGCGATTTTCCAAATGATTTTTGCTGTTTGATTGCCGAAATAATCAGATGAAATGGCAAGAATTTTGAATTGAGAGGACATCGAAGTGAATGAGATTTGAGAAGTCTAATATGGCTTTAAGACTTTCTCAATGCGGAGTCCAAGTCTTGTGTCATTGTGTTGCTGGCTTCTTAGCCATCCTTCAATTAAATTTTGACAAGTCACCGTAATTTAAAGTGTCAAAATTTTAGTGAGATTACTTAAAATATCTTTTTATAGGTTAAAATGTGTTGATATTTCAAAATTATAGTGATGTGTCAGAATTTGATTGGACGAGATATTTCATACAGCGATACATCTAATTATTAATTTTTGTTACTACAAAATAGTATGATTTATTTCTCAATCATTCAAACAGTAAGTTAAAAAACTTGACAATGTTAGTAATCTTTCGATGTTTCAATCCAAGATTGGCATGCAAATTTACTTGAGTCGTGCTAGACCATCTTGGTGTATCTATTGATTTACGTAAAAAAAATCATATTTTCTTGTAGTTCAAATCAAATTTTTTCCGTTAGATGTTTGAAATATCATATATAAGGAAAGTACAAAGTTGTTATCTTTACTTCATAAAACAACATTCGAAGTTTAAATTGAAGCAAGTCCAATCAAAGTAACTTTTCCAACAATTTTGATGACCAAAGAATGTCTGCATTCAATTAATAAGGTTAGACAAAGTAAAATTTATGTATAATATTTAGTTATAATTATTATTTTTTAATTTGAGCAAATCAAGCATGTTTGGCCGCACTTTTAAGTCTGTTATTAACACGGATTTTGATTTATTTTTGAAATAAAATAGTAATAAAATTTTCTATTAAACGAACTTTTATGCCGTATAATATATTATATTAATATTAATAATGAGCCGATCAACATCTAAGGTTCTATGGTGTAGTGGTTAGCACTCTGGACTTTGAATCCAGCGACCTGGGTTCGACTCCCGGTAGGACCTTTTTGTTTATTTTCATTAAAATAATTTCTCTAA
>CAIGRL010116060.1:0-15556 GCA_903798325.1 Fraxinus xanthoxyloides
GCAATCATATTTATTCCAAATCAACTAAAATTTCCAATAACTCTGCAACCTATTTGAATATCAGACATCCTTAAACTTCAGTTAATGTAAGAAGAAAAAAAAGAACCCCGGAAATCCAAACAAACTCTTGCAGCTACTTAAACACAAAAACTACATAACCAATAAAATAACTCCTTTATTGTTCGCCTTTTAATTTATAAAGCAAAGACGAAAGTAAGGGGAAGACTAGACGAATATAGAGTACCAATATGACTACAGATTGACGATTAGCTTCAAGCCAGACGAAAATAAAGTTGGCGGCAGCCCGCGGGCTTGAGCGAGAGAGAATGAGAGAGAGATGTTTAGGTTTAGGGCCTGAGAGTTGAGCGTGGCTGTGGCCTGCGTGAACTATAGCAAACTGGGTTGTGATTTGTGCAGTGTGAAGTTTTACAAGTTTTTTTCTTTTAATTTTTTTTATTTTAAAGTAGCAGGTTGGGTTGGGCGAGATTAATCGGTTTTGATGCATCAACTCATAACCAAACCCGTTTCCAAACCAAATAAACTGACCAACAGAATTTTAAGAGAAAACCGACCCAAACTGGTTGGTCCGGTTCGGGTCAGTTTTCGTAGGTTGATTCAGTTTTTTCCCACCCCTAAATTCAACCCAACTCAACTAAAATTCAATGTCATATAACTGTCCCAAATATATTAATAATATCCAAGAAACCGTCTCAAGTTAAGCCCCAAAATATGATTTATTTATTCTTTGCTTTATTGACAAGTATAATTATGATAATATTGGAACACACAAAACTTCTAGACACTGCCTCCCAAAGAACAATTTTTTATATATTTTATCATACTAATAAATCAATCAGTCACTAAAAAATATCAATTGAATTATCAATTCAAATAATATGTCCCTCATCTCACACGGTTACACAGCAAATCAATCAAAGAAACATCATGAAAGTTTTAGTTCCAAATTTTAATGCACTATGTAGATTCTAATAAATTATGAATTCTAAAAGACCTGGTTGCTATTCCTTTTTTTTTTAACACACATTTACCATAAGTCACAGGTAGGCTCGACAATAAAAATGCTATAAACAGCAAATTAGGGCTTTTAACAAACTATCCACAATTGCTCAACTTAAAATAAAATAAAAAAATACAATTAACGAACATAAAATCTTAAATTGAATAATTAAACATACTAAAAATTATTAATCAACTAAAGATGAACTTACGTGAAAAGATGAATCTATCGAGCAAGAACATGACGACGAACAAACCAAAAGCGAAGAAAAACACAAAATCACAAAATGCTATACGGAACCAGTAGGCTGTCAGACTTCAAGAATTGGAGGCTGCTAAAGGCAAGATTTTCAAGCTTCGAATCGCTCTCTCTCTCACGGCAGTGGAAACTGGAACGAGAAGATTGAATTCTAGGGGTAAGGATTTTGGGTTGGGTGGGTTGGGGATAGGTTTAATAGATAATGGGCTAATGGATTTGTAAATAATTGGGCTAGAAGTGGGCTTAATAATAAAGAAGGTGGGTAGTGGATGAATTCCTAATTTGGACCGAGATAAAAAAAAATTTAATTTTTTTTTTCTTTCAAAAAAATATACCAAAGAGAGGAGAACAGGGGAAAAGTTCTCTCCTCTCTAAATATTGAAAAGTAGAGGGTGAGAACCAAAAGAGAGAATTAAATTTTGAAAGTGATAACTTTTTCCTACAATTGTTGTTAGCAAATAATATGATTTTACTCTGGCATCATATTTGAAATAACATTGAACATCTTATCAGTTTCATTAAGAATTGATATAAATGATGTGGTAAAGATTAAAATTGAAAAACTAGCCGTTATTGTTAACTTTTATTAGAAGGGTGAAACCCAATAACGACTATATTTTTAATTTTAATTGGACTTTAAGCCGTACCAAATATGCCCTATATAAATGTACATTTTTTTAAAATTTTTTTGTATATGTATATTTTTTAATTTTTAAAAAATCATTGGTTTGATCCTAGTTGGACCGCAGTTCAAATTAACCGAGATATAAATGATGATGAAAAAACAATTTTGAAGATATCAACTTTTGCCCAATTTTACAACACTATTGGAAATACTTTAATAATCACAAGTTACAAATTGTGATAAATAATATTACTCTACTTATATAAACATCACTAACGATCAATAGTTTTATTTGAAATTTAGATGGGGCATTAAATTAAGCACCTATTTGGTTTAAAATAAAATATTAATAAATTTTGATAAAAGTTACGAAATCTGATAGAAAAATTGATAAAATTATGTATCTCAGAAATGTGTGATTAAAAATAAGTTCAGAAAAAACTAATTTTAAGAAATGGCCCATATAAGGACTAAGCCTTGTTTGGACTTTGATATAAAAAAATGCATTTTTCTTTCTTAATTTTTAAATACATATTATTTAATAAAATAATATTTATTAGTAACTCAATTTTTTAATCACACATTTTTCAAAATTATTATTTCAAATTATATTTTTCTCCAAAATACATTTTGAATGGATTCCAAACAGGGATAATTAAAAAGTTGAAAAAAAATAATAAATTCATTTATTTCGACATATTCATCTCACCAAGACTGTTCTGTACATAGCATATTTTTACGCCCAGGTACAAGGATAAAATCATAAAATTATATCCATTACACAGGCAACAGCGCATTATTAATAAACTCACCTGTTACCTGACATGACCGCTCGCTTCGGACCGTAGTAAACGTGGCTTCTGTAAGCACCGAGTGGCGTTTAGCTACCGAATTGCATCTGTAGAAACACACAGAGACATTCACAAAAGGCCGATTAATCTGAGCAGTTTTTTTATCTGGGTTGTGCTTAAAATTGTTCGCTAAGGAAGAAAAAAGAGCAGGAAACATGGCTACGGATGTGGTGGTGGTGCAACACGCGGCGGTGAACGATGGCTGCTGCAAAAAGGGGCCGGGATATGCTACTCCGCTTGAAGCCATGGCTGGCCCAAGGGAATCTCTTATTTATGTCACCTGTGTTTATACAGGTAATTTTAGTGGGTTTTTGCTTTAGCTATGTGTGTATAATTTATAATGCATTCTTGATCGATAATTTGCACAATTTCTCAGAAAGAAAATCTTATAAAAATCCACAAAAAGAATGCGAAAGTCTTCCAATATGGGCTATGGCTATCATTTGCTGCACATTTGTCAACTTTCTTGCCCATCTTGTAATGTATTTTGGCTTCTTATGAGCAATTTTTATGAACACAGAGTACAGAGAAACTGGGGGAAAAAAACCGTGTAAATTGAAATTTTTAATGGAATGAATATTTTTGGATATATGTTTTTTGTCAAAAGTAATATTTATGTAAAATTTAATAGTGTAACTCGTGGAAAATGAGATTTTAGAGATTTAAATTCTTGAATTAATATATGTTCTTGAATTAATCTTGTCCATTCAGGAGAATACAGAAACAAGCATGCCGTATTTCTAATAAATTTAGCATTTTTTTAATTTTTTTTTTCATTTTTTTTTGTCAATTCTCTATCTTCTATATGAAAATTTTGACATAGTAGTAGTATCAAAACACTTTTTGCTAACTAAAGATTCAAATATCTTAAAACTTGTGTAAAAATATGGATAGTTGTTAAAACTATCATGATATCATGAGACATTTAAAAGAGGTATAAAGCACTAGTAATCTACTTAATGAACATTTTTTTTTTTAATACTACTAGTGTCTCAGATCGCTTCCCTATTTTGTTTCTAAAACTTGTGTGTCACTTTTACGTTATTAGGAACTGGAACGGAGAAGCCAGATTATCTTGCTACAGTAGATGTGGATCCAGATTCACCGACTTACTCTCAAGTCATTCACAGGCTACCTATGCCTCACATTGGCGATGAACTACATCATTCAGGATGGAATTCCTGCAGCTCTTGCCATAGTGATCCATCAGCTTCCCGGCGATTCCTTGTCCTACCTTCACTTGTGTAAGAGATCAAATCTTTAAGCCGTGTTTGAAATTATTTCTTGTATATGTTCTAAAGACTAAGAGCTCATCCGCTAAGTTTAAATGTAAATAGAAATGACTTCATTTTGTTTCCAAACATATTTGGATAAGTTATATTTTTTCTTAAGTCAATATAAAAGTTTACTCACTCACTTAAATTTAAGCTTTTTAAGCTTAGCCAAGGTTTTGTCAATTTTCTCCTTTAACAATTTGTATAATAAAATCTTTGTATCAATGATGTTTCTTACAGTTACATTCTAGGTATAGATGTAGTGTGCGAATTGCACCAAGATAACGACGCAGTAAGAAGTATTCGTCATAGTCAACCATAGTATTCCAGTTTAGATAATGTTGTACTAAGAAGTATTGTTATTAAAGTCTCCATTTGATATTTTTCTATTTAATGATATTATTAACAACTATTTTACCGAAAAAGTTTATTATACTACGGCCGCAATTGCACATTAGTTTGTGTGTTGATTTTATATCATCATGTGGTGTCCACGAATGCTTCCCGGTTTAATAGCTGTAGAAATTTATAACTTCTTGACTTAAAAATAAGGATTCCTTTTAAGGTTTCAGACAAAAGGATAAGTAATAAGATAATTTCTGGAGTCTGGCCGTACTGCCTTTTTTGTTTTTTTCTGGATTCTGACTATAATGGCTTTTTTTCTTAGGTCTGGTCGCATATATGCTATTGATACTCAAAAGGATCTGAAGGCTCCGACTTTGCATAAAGTTGTGGATCCAAAAGATATAATCGCAAAGACTGGATTAGCATACCCGCATACGGCTCATTGCCTTGCTTCTGGTGATATCATGGTATCATGCCTTGGAGATAAAGATGGAAATGCTGAAGGAAATGGATTTCTTCTGCTGGACTCTGATTTTAATGTGAAAGGAAGGTAACATCTACTCCTGTGAAAAGAACACCACTAACATCCAGTTTTGATCTTTAAAATTGACTAAAGTATTATGTAATATCGTTTTTTTTTTTTAATTGGTAAGGAAGAGAATTGAATTACAACAAGCATAACAAGAAGAGTACGGATTATGCATCCGCCAGCATACTCAGTTTTTACTGCTCAGAAACATTAATAATGATCCCCAAGCCTATATTTTGTGTAAACTAATGTTACTTCCAACTGGAATTTTGTTCTCGCAAACCCTGGTTATTATATTTACTCTTGGAGATTAGTGCCAACCTTGCTTAGAATCAAGAGTACAGATTGCAAGAAAGACTTATAATGCTAATATAAGGATGTAACAAATCAAAATTTCTTGAACACAGCATACTTATGTTGTTTGTATAGGTGGGAGAAACCTGGACACAGTCCCCTTTTTGGTTATGATTTCTGGTATCAACCTCGACACAAGACCATGATCAGCACTTCATGGGGGGCACCTGCTGCTTTCACCAAAGGTTTCGACCTTCAGCATGTTTCTGATGGGCTTTATGGGAGACATTTGCACGTGTACAGCTGGCCCGATGGTGAACTGAAACAGACTTTGGATCTTGGAAATACTGGGCTCTTACCATTGGAGGTGATCAAGTGAACTTATTATTTGCTTTTACTGTTCAATTCATTTGTTTTAATTTTTTTTCTTCTGTTCGTGATGTGTTCATGCAACTGTATGTATAATTCCTTTTGGTGAAAAATTGTTCTGTTAATGTGCATCTAAATAATTTGCAGATAAGATTTCTGCACGATCCATCCAGGGATACAGGATTTGTGGGATGTGCCTTAACAAGCAACATGATGAGGTTTTTCAAGAATCCTGATGGGTCATGGAGCCACGAGGTATTCTGAAGAACTGCCTCGATGTTTAGATCACCTATGAGTAAAAAACACTAGAGGCCACCACCCTTTATTTTGTTCCAACAGTGTCACTGAAACTTATATTTTTTTTCCCGATTAGGTTCGGTGAACTTAACATTGTTACAATATGGTCATCGGGTTCATGCCTGTTAGTTTGACTAGTGGAAAAGCTGACGTGGCAGCCTAATCGGCAAATAATTAGACTGTAAAGTGGATATAGACCGAGTGCACAACTTGTAAAAATTTTTAGTTGATAGTTTAGCGACCAACATGAAATTTCACCAAAAGTTCCGTGTCCTATACATTTAACCCGATCACCGACTGAACAACATAAATGATCAATCTGGTTTGGCTGCAGCTATCAATATCAGTGAAGCCACTCAAGGTGCAGAATTGGATTCTTCCTGAGATGCCCGGTCTTATAACAGATTTTCTGATATCTCTTGATGATCATTTTCTCTACTTGGCCAACTGGCTTCATGGTGATATTAGACAATATAATATTGAAGATCCTGCAAATCCTCGGCTGACCGGCCAAGTATGGGTTGGAGGATTAGTCCGAAAAGGAAGCAATGTGGTTGTTCAGGCAGACGATGGTTCAACATACCAGGTTGATGTCCCAGATGTTCAGGTATTTTCTATATTCCTTCTTGTTAAGAGGGGTTTTTCATGATGCTTTCGGTATCAAAACCTTGTATGCAATCACCATTGTCATTTCTGTTGTCCAAAATATTCGGCGTTATTAGACAGCACCTGACAGTAGTAAAGAAAAAAAAATGTAAAATCTTGTTTATTGTATTGTTTACTATGGTCAAGTACAAAGCCTTAGGCAAGATCATTTCCTACCTTCATAAAGTGTAACCTATTGCCTTCATCTTTTTTAGTATGGCAAGCACTATATCGTTTTTGGATTTTGATAACCCGAAATATTCTTGTATTAGAATAGTCTTGACCTACCATCAACCATACATAAAAACCTATAATTTGTCCATTTTTCTTTTAGGGAAATCAATTGAGAGGAGGACCTCAGATGATACAACTCAGCTTAGATGGGAAGCGACTTTATGTTACGAATTCTCTCTTCAGTACATGGGACCGTCAATTTTATCCGGAGCTTGTGCAGAAAGGCAGTCATATCTTACAGATCGATGTTAACAATGAGAAAGGTGGTCTTGCAATAAACCAGAAGTTTTTTGTCGATTTTGGAGCTGAACCAGATGGTCCATCCTTGGCGCATGAAATGAGATATCCCGGTGGCGACTGCACATCTGACATATGGATATAAGTACTCAAGAATTGTAGTTGAATCGATGCTGCCTCCAGTACATGTGAGTCACAAATTACTGTTATATGTAATAAGGGCAGCAAAATTCACTAGTTGAACTGATATTTAACTGAAAATAGCTTGATAACAATCAGTTTTTCTTGCATTACTGCGATAATGGGGCCTTTTAATTTATATTTTCATGTTATTACCTTGGTTAGATGATTGTGTTTTATGTATATCTACTTTCTGATGAAGCGCCTTTGGTTAAATCCAGATCAAGTTAAACTATAGTCTATATATATTGAATAATTGAATTGAAAAACAAAATACATTCTAGTGCATCGCCAGAATTATCAGAAGATAATTCATAACATAACATAGAAAAACTGAAAATATATAAAAATTTAGAAATTGTCTTCAGCTCTATTCATTGAGATTATCTTCAGAATGTCACGCTTGGGAATTCACAAGATCCATGACCTGCTCAACAAAACAATAAACATGTTATTCGAGCCGTCATCCATTTATAAAATCTCTGTAGGTAATAAACTTTTTAGAGATTGGCTTTAATTTTTAGACAAGGTGGTGATTGAGCAGATACTTACTCGGGTCGGAGGTGGTTTGAACAGCAAGGCCATTGAAGTAGCAGGAAGCACCACTGTCCCGAAACTTAGCCCAATATGAACTGAATGCATAGCTTGCATGTGCAACCTCTGATATCGGTTGATAGCAACTCTTCAGCGGGACAATTTCATCACAAGTTCCATTCCCTAGCCTGCACGCAAAATCCAATGCCGGCCCCAACTCCACTGTATCGACCTGAGTCGCCACCACGCACCACAACTTCCCTTTAAATGGTTCGTTATTCAGCGGCTCCTGCAGCTGGGGATAATCATTCTCTGGCCGGACTCCATTCAAGTCCAGCTCATAAATTGAAGTCCCATTTGGATTCAACAATCCCCAGTGCCTTTCTGTTCCCGACCCGAATTTCTGGTTCTCATCATATAAGGAGAACAAGAAGGTTGGGATCACAACGCCAGGTCGAGCTGGTGTCCCGATTGCTGGAGAAGCAGTCATTTTTCGGACTAAATTTCTGTTATATGTTGCTGCATTGTATATATTTGCGCCAGTTTGATCCATGTCACCTCCATTAGGCCAGCCTGTTTCTGATATCCCAATCCTGATGTTTTCGAACCCAAGTTTTCGCATAGCGAAAACAACAGAATCAAGCATCTGATCAAGGAGATTTGTGTAAACTAATCCACTTCCTGTATCGTTGTACATCTGATTTGAATTCTTAAACAATGCAAAATCCAGGCTGATGTTTGTTGGATTCTCAGACCATGAAAAATAAGGATATACATCAAGAAAAAAATATGATTTCGTCCCATTCAAGAATTTCAGCAATGGGATCATAACCTTGTCCGAAATTTCATCCTTAAATTTCCCACTTGAAGGAGGGAAAATTGATTCCACTACATCTATAGCCAAGGGCGTCCCAACTTTGATGTTATGTATGTCATGTGAAACTAAGGATTTCTTGATTTTCTGCATAGCTGGAACAAGATCAGCCCACATTTTCTGATCATCATAACTAAGAACTTCATTCCCGACAAGAATGGATCGGATTTTGGTGTTGGGATAATATGCAAGAACATTATCATGCACCCATTGATCAGCTATTGTTAGGTTTGAAGCAATATCGGAAATTTGGTCATTTGTCACCATTATTGAGACACAAAGCCTTGTGCCAGATAGAAGTTTTAGGACTTCAGGGCTGGCATCATAGATCTTCACTCGACCAGCATTCATGGATTTCAGGAATTCGATTGTTTCATAAGGAGATGGCAAATTATTTCCCACTCGACCATAGTTTATGCCGATGTTGCTTAAAACCAGTGCATCTGTAAACAGAAATACTGAACCGATATGAGACTATGTACAATAGTTCTGTCAAAAAATTACAAATGCCCTGTTTAAGGGCTACAAATAACTATGAAATGAGAGATTCTATATTAATTATAAAATCATAGAAAGCTGTGACAATATTCAAATGTCAAAATTTAGCACACTCTGTAAGGCAACTTACTTGAGAAAGCAAAGATACAGAACAAAGAGAATACAAGAACTTCCCTCTTCAGGTACATGTTTTTATTGAAGAAAATGGAGAAACTATCAGATTGTGTGTGAAGAATCTGTAAGATTGGAAGGTGTTTATGTAGTGAAAGAATTGAAGAAACTGTTGAACTACAAAATTTCAGAGTTGTAATTAAGAACAACTCAATGATATTTGTGAGAGTGAACAAAAAAAGGTGAGATTTTGTAACTTTAGTGTGATGTATCAAGAGAATGACTGAAGAAATAATATTTAAAGGGAAAGTCAAGGATTGTAGGACGTGGTTTGTTTTGGATTTGTTGTCCCATGTTTTTAGTAGAAAAAGATTCCGAGTGTGTGTGCTAACTACTAAGCCATAAAAATTTTCTTGTTAGGAGTTTGATTTTGCTTGGCGTCTCTTGTCAAGGTTGTGACCCAAAAAATGTCAAAACATGTCGATTAGTGATCTAATCCTTACTAGAAGTATGCCATTTCAAGTTAGATGTTTAAATCGATCAACTCGATGAATTAGGAGTTTGGAGTGACGGTCCATGTGTCCTTTCAGTTTCATGTCTTCTTTGTTTTCATATGCATAATGTATCTCTAAAAATAAAAATAAAAATATTAATCCAAAAACACTTTTATAATACGACTCTTCTTAATTACTCATAACAATTCTTTTTCTTAAAAGCTGGCTGATCATGCATATGCCTCTGAATCAAGGAGAGGACAATTTTAAATTAACTGGAGAATGATTAGGTTGCTCCAACAATCTGATCCACAAAAACCTTAAGATTCACGTTGGAAGATCCACCTTCTTCAACTGCTTCCTTAGCCAGATTTTTCCATTTTTGAGCTTGTTTTCTCATGTCTTCTCCTCTCTCTCCATCTCCCATAACAATTTCTAAGCACCTCGCGATCTCATCTGCCATTACAATTCCTCCATCGGTGGCAGCTGCCACTCTCAGCCCAGTTTTCCAATAATCTTGCACAAGTTTTGAATTCATAGGTTGATCAGCCCATTGAGGAAATGCAACTACGGGCACCCCGGAAGCCAAACTTTCAATGCAAGAATTCCACCCGCAATGAGACAAAAAACAGCCCACAGAAGGGTGTGATAAAACCTCCAATTGGGAACACCATGGAACAATCATACCTTGTTTTTCCACATCTTTCACCCAACTTAGCGCGTTGCTTTCTTCTTGTTTTGCACCATTTTTTCCCTCTCTAATCACCCACAAGAATGGTTTCTGGGTTTTGATCAGCCCATTAGCAACCTCTTCCATTTGTTGTTCTGATAAATTGGAATAGCTTCCGAAAGATACATAAATAACAGATAGTTCGTCTTTCAAATTCAACCAATCCATGTAATCTACTGTCTTCTGTATGAGATCACATCCGAATGAGGTGTCCAAAGGATCCTTGCCATCCAAAAATGCAGAAGGAATCAAAGGTCCAATGCCCATAAAATCATACTTCTTTATAGCCCTTAAGGTTTCGAATTCCAATGCATCAAATGAGTTCACAAGTACTTTCTGCTTGTGCCCAGCTCTATCAAGAATCTCCAAATGCTCTATTAAAAGAGGGAGAGAAAAATTGTACACAACAGGGCTTGAAGACTGCATAAAGGATGGCAAATCACAAGAACTAAACACTAATGGCAGGCCTGGAAGTTCAATAACTTCACTGTTTTCTTCTGTAAAATCCACAATCTTATTGAAATACAAGTAATAAACATAAAAAACAGAAGCCGGTTGATTCCAAAGAAGCGTGGATGGGATTTGGAATCGATTTGCCACTTCACCTGCCCATGTCATAAGAGTAGCATATACTACATGCGTAAACGGGTGGCCTTCGTTTTCTTTAGCCATGATAAGATTTGTAACAGCTTCAGTACCGCAAGTTCTGAAAGATATAAAGAATTCTTGGACATCATCCGCAGTTGTCCAGCCATTGTCGTAACCATCAGAAAAGGGAGCCAAAGTCAGGCCTGGTATTATTGAGGCAGTTTTGGACATGTGACGGATTGCAGATTGACTAGTGCATAAGGTGACCTTGACTCCCATTTTCAGAAGGCGCTTTGCGAATTGGAGTGATGGGTTTATATGGCCCTGTCCTGGAAAACTCACAAGAAGGATATGGCTATTCACCATGTTGGTTATGTAAATCTCCGTGTGTGTTGTATATGGCTTGGAGTGTCTTTGGATTGGGCTGGGAGTGGACTTTATAGCAGATTGCATGACGTTTGTGATTACACAAGTTTCTTTGTATAATTCGAAGAAGACAAAGTTGCTGTAAATATCATTATTCTTAACAAGATAAACACCTGCCAACTTTAGGTTTTCGTTTTCCTACAAGAAACAATAAATCCTAGTTAAATTTATGTTGATTGGTTACACCATTAGTTTTATCATGCTTTAATTCAAATGGCCACGTATGTGTCACCATGGATAATATCCAATACAATAACACTATTTATGATAAGTGCAATAGTTATCATACACGACATTTTACATGACGTAATTTTAATAATTTGAAAAATGGATAACTTTTAATAATGTTATGCTATTTAAGATGCTATGTACGATGATTACTACAATCACCGATCATGAATAACACTACTCAATCCAAAATTGGCACTGCCAAGGATCATAACGACATCTTAAATTTGCTATATATTTTTATAAATGGATAAGGACACACGTAATCTCAAATCTAGCGTTTCTAAGTAAGGAAACATGGATAAAAATATTTAAATAAAGTCATCATAGTAAACTTCTATATGTATGATTTGAAAGATAAATATATTTTTCTATCAAATTCATTATTTATGTCTTTAGCTTTCTTTACGTTATTTGTTTTTATATTTACGTTTTTGTCTCTTTAAAACATATTGATTCTCACATCGAAGAGAGTACCAAAGAGAGTTTCCTGCCCATATTTTTAGAGATTAATCCATTCGTACCCCGTCCCTTTACACTCCCCTCACATGAGGGGAGGGGCCTACGTCCAAATAAAATAATTTGCCCCTCATTGTGAGGGGGGCAGTTGGCCTGTGTACACGGGTGTGTAAACGCCCGTGTACGAATAACAAAGTCCTGTTTTTCGCTTATTGGCGTATTAGAGAAGCACTTTCAACAACTCCACATTCGTAGGTAATAACAATTTTAGAGCCCGTTTGGGAGAGATTAAAATCAGATTAAAATTGAAAAACTAGTCATTATTGTTGACTTTTATTAGATGAGTGAGACCCAATAACGGCTATATTTTCAATTTTAATCGGATTTTAATTGGTATCAAACGGGCTCTTAATATTTATTATGATTGCACAAAATTACACTTACATGCCCCGTGTACGAATAGCAAGAACCTATTTTTAGTTTATTGGCGTATCGAAGAAGCACTTTCGACAACTCCACATTTGTAGGTAATAACAATTTTAATATTTATTATGATTGCACAAAATTACACTTGGATCATGAAATGGTTGCGAGTTAACCATATCTAGTACGGTGCTCCGACTACTCCAATCAACGGTTGCTACCTGCAAAAAGAGGTCGGTGCTTTCTTCACCATTGTACTTCTGCGCGTGAGAATCAGTTACTGGTTTTAGAGAACTAAGGGGTAAAGTATAACGCGAATTCACGTAGTTCGGGTTTTTTCTTAGAGTCCATACCTTTCTCACCTTGGAGGTATTTATAGGCACATGTTGCTATGCATGTGTTCGGTAGTAAATGGTGCCACTTGTCCCACAAAGACCTTCCCAGTTCCTTCATGTTCTAACGTGGTGACCCTCACTTGTCAAGCGGTTGGTTGTGCCCATGTTCGCTGTTGGATGGTTTCCGTTCTACGCATTGCCATTTGGATGGTTAAGCATAGTATTGACCCCACAGTGGTAGGTGATTTATGTGAACGTCGAGGCCCCCATGGGGGTGGACGGCCTCATGGGGGTAGGCGGTCGTATGGAGGTCGACGACTTAATGGTGGTGCACGGTTGTAAGATTGTCTTAGTCACTAGCGTATGCGATTGTAAGATTGAGATTGTCACCCGTGTATGCGGTTGCAAGATTGTCATTTGCATACACATGGGAATGGTAGAAAGCCTCATGAGGGTAGATAGCCTCAGACGGTAGACCACCTTATGGGGGTGGTAGACGACCACACGAGGGTCGACGGCCTCATGATAGTGCTCTACGTGGAGTGCATATTAGGTGACTTAGCCATTTTGCATAATTATTAATGACATCCTGTATAAGATCATTAAAGAAAAAAATAATGACATCTAACACCAGATAATCACAATTTAAATGTTCAATTAAATAAGTGATGAGACTTTGTATTTAAATGAGTTTTTCACTTAAACTATTGCTTAATAAAAGTGGCGATGAATAATATCAAATATTCGCCGCAAAATTCCAACGAAACCCAAAAAAATAAAGAACTTCCAAAAACCCTACGCGCGAATTTCCCGCCATGACGTCATACATTCCCGCCAAAACTCTTCATTTCCCTCTCCCTCTCCCTCACTCTCTTAACACATTACTGTATCGAAACCCTAACTCCATATCTCAGCATAAACCAAATTCTCCAACGAAAAAAGGAAAAAAAAGAAAACTAGCTATGGAATCATCATCTGTAAATCTCTATTCCAGAAAGCGAAAGAAACAATCTCCATCACTACCCAATCCTTTAATCGGAATCTTCACGCGTAGCAAGTCTCAGGTGTATGTCCACCGCAATCGCTCTGGCTGGACCCGTCCCGATGCTACTCGAAAATCGAACTCCCACTCTTGTTCAATTAGCTCAAACCCATTTCCGGGGAAACCTAACTCAGTTCAACCCGGACCCCAGAAGGAGACCGGAATTGAACCGGTAGAAGCTTATCTGGAATTGAATGATAAGATTAGTTGTCGGATCTCATCAATTAAAGATCTCCGGGCCCGTAGGGTTTTCTCTCCTGCTGTTAGTCCGATTCTTGAGGCAGAGGAGGGGAAAATAAATGAGAACTCAAAGTTATTGCAGACTGTTGGTCTGGATACGGATTCAGATCGGTGTATGGATCTGGACGTGGGTGATAAAGAGGTGGAGGAGCGTAAACAATCTGTTGAGACAGTACCATCGGATGCAGACGCGAAGGAAAATAATAGCAAAAATGGTTTGAATTTGATGAAGGATAAGGCGATTTCAACAAACAAGTCTATTTCCAGAAGTAAAACGGTAATGTAATAGCCTTTATCCGTTTAAATAGTATAAAATCATAGAATAAGATGTAATCTCTGAAGTTTGATTTCCATCAAGCTAACATTGTACATTTTGCTCAAATGTTGTCCCCTATCTCTGATGACAGGGTGATTAGCGGCTATACTTTAATATTTAATTTTGTATTTTATTATCATTTCAATTATATTGAGGATATACCTGAAAACAAGAGGATTTTATTTGATGATCAAGATGCAAATTTTTGCGTGCTACCCGATTTCTCCCCAAATGTCCTAAATTGAAATCTTTTGTTGAACTCTTATAGGTTCTGAATTCGTGTGCCAAGAGGAAGGTTTTCAAGACCCCTAGCTCTTTTAACTATAGAAGATTGCTACCATATTTTATGGACATTGTGAAAGAAGAATCCAGTAAGCTTCTTCATTTGTATTTTTTTTACGTATGAGAATGAGCGTTGAGATAATTTTTCTGATAGTATGGTTCATGCTTGGAAACTAATAGTTTCTATACATAAGCGTTTTTTCATTTTTTTTGTAGGTGCTTCAGAAATTGAAATAGTAGATGTAGAAGTTTCAAATAAATTGCAGGAGTTGAGTGGTTTGAGCCCTAAAATGCCTTCATTTATGGAAAATGATTATGCTGCTAAACTTGAGTGTGTTGGAGCACAGACTAATCCTATAGGTAGTTTCGAGGATGAAGAGATTCAAAAGTTTGATGAAGAACAGCCCTGCGTTCTGCAGAATTTGATTAGTGTACAATATCAGTTGGAGCACAAAAGTTATGAGAATGGTGTTAGTGGAGTTGAAGATTCTGTGGAAGAAGAGTGCATTCCGATGAAACCTGATTCTGTTGTTCTCAGTGCAACAGTGGCAAGAGAAAGTGGGAGAAATATGGAAGTCAACACTTTGCTTACTGAGAAACCTATTATAAACGGCGCATCAGTTGGGAGCATGAGTATTGGCAATGAATCACGCCATAGTCCGAATGGGAAAAGTGGCACCAATTGGAAGTCTGAAACGGTGAATTTTCAATTCATAAATGTGGTTGATATTATTTTATTTGACTATCAATTTATCTCTCTTTTTTGCTTGGAGAATGACTCTTGAGACATAACTGTTTTTTTGTTTACATAAAATTTCTT
>CAIGRL010116067.1:0-14250 GCA_903798325.1 Fraxinus xanthoxyloides
GTTCCACATTATTTTCTGCATTCTCATTCTTTTATTCATTTTCAACCACACATTCTTTAATAAAATAATATTTTCCATCACATCAATAACTTTTCTTTCTTTTTCAACCACATATTTCCCATCACATCACTTCAAAAAAATGAATTCTTTCATTTTAATATACATCAAACACACTCTAAATATTTTCTTCGCGTGAGCTTTGAAAGATCAATAAAAACAGGAGAAAAATTAAGAAATGCAGAAAAATGTATTCAGGGCAATCATGCTAAAACATGACTCCACCAATTTACCACCAACCATTTATAACAGATTCATTGGGCCGTCTAAAGCTTCTTTTCGAACCACAATCCTCCTCCACCTTCCACTAAGTATTTTTGGAGGCTTTCTCAATTTTTCACGTGATATAATTATGAACCTTTAAATTAAAAATTTTGGATTGTAAACCTATTTGAATGTGAATGACAGAGATTTTCAATTTGAAAAATCACACACAAATTGTAATTGAATTGGAAATAAATGTTAAATATTTGTCTTCTAATTATAAATCATGTAAAAATGAACGTGCAATTTACACATGTAGACTATGTTTGATAGCCAATATTTTCCACATTTAACTCTTGTTTGATTGGCAAAATTTGGCAGGGAAAATCTTTTGCCACCCCCCCTACCCGCCCATGCGCCTCTTTTCCTACTTTTTGTAGAATTCATTTTCTCAATTCAATTTAATGGACAATTTTCATGTAAAACGAAGTCAAATGAACACTAAATTTTGATTAAAAAAATGGTGAAAAAATAGTTTTCGAACAATTTCTTTTTTAACTTTTTGGCAATGGTAACAAATTCCATAACCGATTGTAAAAAAAAAAAATTCACTTTAATGGATAATTTCCATGTAAAATAAAGCCGAATGTGAACAAAAATATCCAAAATTTTAAAATTTTCCGGGTGGAAAATTATATCAATCAAACAAACTTAATTAACAATTTCTTGAAAAACAATTTCTAAGCAATTATTTTATGTGGATTTCATTTTCTTTCCTAATATTTTTCACCCATGCAATCAAACGGATCCTTAAATTGCAATTTCATGACTTGAAAGCCTAAGTTCACCAATTTAAATAGATTTTCAATTCAAAATATCAGTTTTAAAGAGTGAGAACCCAAAACCAATTTGCACATGATGCTTAGAGTACATACCAACAAGTCAAAAGTACTAAAAAATTTAGGGGAGGTTTTTTTACAGTTTTCAACCTGTTTTCTGTTTTCGATTTTTCAAAACAGTGAAAACAGATTTACTTACTTATTTTCAAAAATGAATTTCCAAAAACAAGTTTAAAATTTATAAAGAAAAAGCGTTTTAGGTGTTTTCAGTTAAAATTAAGTCAAAATTTTCGAAAACGCATTTTAGATGTTTTCAAAATTCCACCACTGCGATGCCGCGACCCAACCTTTCAAGATAAACACCACTACACCATCACCAACAATAAGGGAAACCCACCACCGTCGTTGCCCCCACTACAACAAAAGCCACGCACCACCCAAAAAGGAAACCTACAACCATCGTCCCCCCTCCACAACACCACTACACCACCTCCAACAAAAAGGGCAGCAGAACCACCACCACCACCAACAAAAAAAAAAATCTCAGAAAGATGAAGGACTGCAGCGTCGCGCACGGCTGAGTGACCATCGCTTACCACCCCCTCCAAGCGTGGTAGTGCACAGCCGATCCAGTCACCTCCATCATCAACATCAAAAAGGCCACTGTAAGGGCAACTTCATGGTACTTCGTCTGTGGAGAGTCGTCGGAGTGAGTGGGAACAAAGATGAGAGAGAGAGGATGGTGATGGAGGGTACGGTAGGTCTTCACAAAGGGTGGTGATGATTGTTGGCGGCGGGAATAGAGAGGGGAGGGGAAGGGTTTTGATTTTATTTTTTTTAAATTTTGAAACAATTTTTCAAAATGACAAAAAGAACACGTTTTCAACAATATCAAAATGAACACTCAAAACATAAAACCCATAATGATTCAAAATTCAAAACACAAAATTGAAACACAAAGAAAATAAGCCCTTAATCTTTGCGTTGAAAATGGTGTAGCTTGACTAGTTCCATTTTGGCCCCCGTTATCTCAAAAATCTATTATTCTCTCTTATTTTTAACAAAAAAAAAAATTCCATAAAATAATATTATAAGTAAATCGAAAAAAATCTCTTATTTTTTAACCTCACATTCTCCAAAAAAAAAACTATTCTAAAAATTATAATTTCAAATAATGAAGGCAAAACGGGGCTTAGGTTTGTTTAAAAAAATTATTAATATTTTGGTAAAAAGTAATAATGTAGATGAAAATAATCATTTACAAAGCAAGTCGGGGCATGATTGCTTGCCCTATGGACACTGCTATTGAAGTAGCCTTTCTAGCTATATTTTCGATTACTCCGTCCATTTCGTATAATATTTGATCCGATTTAATAACTGCTACTCAATATTTTGGGGCATGATCAGTGCGACTCCCTTTATGAGGAGTCACCCAATATTTTGTTGAGTTCTTTAGAGAGAATCATCTCTTGTCCTTGCCTCTTGTTATTTGAAGAAACCCTCCATTTCAATTGGTACTTTTTCATGAAAAACAAACATTAGATAAGAAATTCAGCGTGGTACCAAATTCAACTTGATTCTATTTCACCTCCTCTTCCTCACGAACCACATTTTCTTGCTGAATCTGTTTGTAGAAGTGCTCATGCTAGGTCAACATTTAGGGGCAAATTTTTTATGTTTTTCTTAACATCTTGAATGCCATGGGTAATTCTACTACGAGTCTACGATGCCACAAACTTACAAGCTGAGCCACCTATTGTTTTCAGTAAAACTTACAATAACGTCACTATTCTGACTTGGAAAAACGAATATAGTTGAAAGAAAATTTCGACGACGATTCAATAACTTATTTACAGAAAAGAAACGAGCTCCTAACTCATTATGCTTCTCACAAGTATTAACTAGAACATAATTTTTCTTGCTTCGAGCTTCGAATTCAACTAATCTAATGAAAGAATCGTTCCACCCGTCTTCACAATCCGGCATTACCACATTTTAACCTCATCCCGTGAAAGAAGATGTTTCTCAAAACACCTTTTTAAGAATGGTGCTATTTTTGAAAATTGTATTTGCTGCCTATTTGGATATTGGATGACCTGTGTGGTAACCTCCAAATGGTGGACTGACTTACACAAGGATTGTGGTTGACTCTCATACCATATGTAAACAATTCAACCCTAATACCAAGATCTTAGAATTCTATGATTTTCACATATAAATCAATTGATCAAGAAACGTACTTAGATTCATAGCAGTTTAATTGTAAGATTTAGACCTCCAAAATAAAGAGAAACTGGAAAACCAAGAAACTGTTATCTCTTTTCCTCTTTGAACAAACCATAAAATCAAATTTGTATTTATCAGGAACAGTTCACATAGCTAGACACAATATGTTGTATGTATACACCGTAACACTTTACCAAAATGCATAATAGAACCAAACATATGAGACACGTGATTATAAATCCAGGCATATAAAATAGTATGGAAGGTTGTATTTTTCTTGTGCGACATGAATTTATTGGAAATTTTGTGCCTACTGCCCATCAATGTTCTACTATTTGCCGTCTGATGCCTTTATCTAGCATGAAAATAAACCATCTTGCTTCAAAATCTTCCTTGTCTATTAACACAGCCCTCCTTATTGTGATGGTCTGTTTAGCCTTGGCCACTACAAAAGTGATTCTTAAGAGGAAGCCAATAACCGCAAAACATGGTTTTTCCTCTTTTCTTTTACTTTTCCGTTTTGATTGAAATTAATGGAAGCATCTTAAGAGGTGGAATGTCCTATTCGGAGGATTGATTTCTTATTTTCAGATATTTCAGTAGAGTTCTACTACTATAAATTGGGTGGCTCTAGAATATCTCAAGGGCACTGTCATCACAAGTAATTAGTCTTATGGTTCTTCATTATTTCTCAGATTTTCAGTATTCTCTTATTTATTACATGTTGTCTACTATCTACGGAGAGTACCATTAGAGCCGGTTTTGGGCCGAGGCGGATGAGGCCCGCGCCTAGGGCCCAAAACTGGAGGGGACCTTTTTTTTGTTTTTTGTTTTTTTTTTTAATGATGCCTAGCCCAAGTCCAACACTGGAGGGCATCACAATTTTGGCCCAATCCGTTTTTTTTAACCTAAACATCACAGTCAGATTTTGGATTTACGTTGATCTGAGTGGGCCAATTTTGGGAGTTCGCCTCGGACCCCGAAAATCACAGGATCAGCCCTGAACGGACCCTAATATGAAATTTCTTGACGATATTTGTTGTCAATAATTGGATGAATGGCTGAATGACCTCTTCATGTTGCCATTTTCTAGATATTACAATTATTGTATTAATCTATGTTAGATAAGAATAATTTAACCATATAACTAATTACATTTATACACTAAATGTAGTAATATAAATCTCTTCCATAATCTTTGTCGTGGATATCCCTCCTCGAATTTATGCTTTGTTGTCAAGAAGCATCACTCTGTGATATTAGTGTCGAGAGAGAGCATTAGTGAACACATCAGCAACCTGAAAATCAGTGATGATATGCGGAAGGGTGATGATGCTTCACGAATGTAGTGACAATCCACTTCAATGTGCTTGATGCACTCCTGAAATATTGGATTAGTAATAATTTGAATAGCACTAATATCATTCACATGGAGCGGAGTAGGGTCAATTTGTGGAAATACAAGCTCGGCTAACAATCTCCGTTGCCAAACAATCTCAAAACAGACGAAGGACATAGTACGATACATTGACTCAGTGGAGGACTTAGACACAAGATCTTCTTCTTATTCTTCAAAGAAATGAAGAAAGTATAAAGAAACATGCACCAACTAATAATCGAACGTCGAGTATCAGAACTGCTAGTCCAATCGACACCATTGTATGTCACCACATGAATAGGACATGCCATAGAGAAGAAAAGGCCATGGGCGGTAGTGCATTGCAAATAGCGAACAATATGATAGACAACCGCCAGATGAAGATGCCTAGGTGTCTGTATAAGCTGACTAATTTGTTGAATGATAAAAGAAAATATCAAATCGAGCAATAGTCGGATAGTTCAAGCTCCCCACCAACTATCTATACAAAGAGGGATTAGAGAGAAAATGACCCTCATCGCGATGATACTAAACATTCACTTCCAAGGGGATATCGACAGAAAGACCATCTTGAAGTCTAGCTAAAGTAATTAACTCTTGAGTATACTTATGTTGGAATAAGAAAGTACCAGTAGAAATAGAATCCACCTCAAGACCTAAGAAATATTGTAAAGGTCCTAAGTCTGTGAAGTTGAGAAATCAATCTAAAGTCGATATTGTAATATAACAATATCATCAACATACACTAAAAGCAAGGAGATTCTGCTACTAGTCTTGCAAAGAAATAAAGAGTAATTGCATTGACTCTGGACAAAGGAGAAGCTAAGGAACACAGAGCGAAACTTGTTAAACTAGGCACGTGGAGCATGTTTCAAACCATAGAGAAATCGTTTTAGCATACAAACATCTAAAGAGGGCATGGAAAGCAATCCAGATGGTGGGGTCATATAAATCTCCTCCTTAAAATCTCTTTGCAAAAAGGTGTTCTTAACATCCATCCGTCTCAAAGACCAGCCTTTGAAAGCTACAATAGCTAGAACAAGCTGTACGTCATCATCTTTGCTACAAGAGCAAACGTCTTCTCATAGTTTGCCCCATACTCTTGTTGATAATCGAGCGTCACAATATCATAAGTATGATTCTCTTGAAGAACTCGAAGTTCTTTTTGCATAGCTTTATCCCAACATGTCGTTTAGCTACTTGAGAATAAGAGGAAGAAATTGTGGCAGCAGAAAAAGTGGCGAGAAACCATACCTATCAAGAGGATGAATAGTGGGGTAGGATCTCCAAGAAGCTATAGAAACAAGTACTAGATCAAAGTTGGGAAGGAATTGTGATGATGGGTCATCATTGCCGATATACAACAATTGGTTTAAAACGCTCAATTGATGGAAATATGCCATCAAATCTAGAAAGGAGGGCATTGTCGAAAGGGACAACATGTAGCTGAAAGTAGAAGTCGTGTTCAAAGAAAATCACATTTCTAGAAATACGCACACGATCAGCTACAACTTATATTTGATGTTCTAAAATGTGTAATGCGTGACAATGCACTTCGGTCAAGTATCAAGCATTACAAGTACATACGTGCCTATACAAAGCATATGCGTAATTATGCGTTTGTCAATCCGATCACGCAACAACTTCTGTAACTATTCTCTGTAACAACTTCCTGACCGTACCTTTAACAACTTCCTAACTGTACCTCTAACAACTTCTGTAACTATTCTATGTTCCTCACGCAACAACTCACTAAGGCATATCAAAAGAAGGATCTTGATCTCTATTTAACAATTCAATCCGATCAACTTCAAATTCAAAACTCAGATTCATCATAAACTGATCTCGTCTACTAACATCATGAATCACCTATTGGTTGATTAGGGCCTGTTTAGGTACATTAGTATAGATAATACATAAATATTTGCTACACAGATCAAGAAACCTAGAATAGTATTGCCCAATGGTGAGATTACATTAACTATAGTTGCCAAACTCGAGCTCCTGTTGAAATTGTCTTGTATCTTGATGGTATATGTGCTTCAGGTACTCCCACATTTCCTTAACAACACTTCTTCAAGGACAGAAGAAGACTCGTCAATATGGCCCTAAAGCTCATTCCTTTTCAGAAACATTTTAAGTTGAAATTCCTATGTCGCATCATCATTTCCCATAAATTTGATATACAAGACACTCTTCCAAAAAAAAAAACACCAAATGTAGAAATCTCGCAGCAAAAGAAAACAATCAAATTATAATCAAGAGCCTAATCCACAATAAAAGAAAAAGCCCAATCTAGAAGCCTCACAAACCGTAGCGAAAAGCCCAATCCACAACCAAGAAGAAGAAAGGCCAAAATCTTTATATCATTAGATCACCCACACAGGCCCAAACGTCTACACCAGTCACCAAGCCATCAACCAGAAGAACAATCGATTAAGCCGTCAATCAGAAATTGGCTGAGACAGAATCTCAACGTGACGCCGTTGACCAGAAATTGGTCGACCTAAAATCCCAAACAAAAGTCGTCAACCAGAAATTGATCAACCCAAAATCAAAAGGGGAAAGCAAACTAAAAACCTCCGACTACATGAAGGGCAGAAGCAAAACTGAAAGAAAATTGAAAATTCAGCTATGAATTCGAAAGGTAGGCTCTAATATCATGCCAATAACTGGATGAATGGCGAAATGACATTTTCATGAGTGTAGTGCAATTGCGTGGAATTGTCACATATGCTACTTTCCCACCCATATGATAAAAAATATTTTAAAAAATAAAAATTTAAGACATTAATTAAATAAATAATAATCAAGATGATACATATAAAAAATATATACTTAAATTTAATTATAAATTAGTCTATATAAAATTTATAATTTAATTAAAAATAGATATTTTTCACAAAAAAAATGAAAGAAAAAGTTATAAAAATACAATTTAATTTTTTTCCTAGAAAATAGAAATAAACAATAAGGGAGAGAAAAAGAAAAATAGAAATAATATAATTAATAAAAGAAAATAAATTTTAATCATAATTCTAATATTTGTAGGACAGAAAAGAAAATAGAAATATTGAAAAAATAAAACATATTAATTTCTTTCTATTTTTTGATGACAATCTCCCAAAATTTTATGATTAATGAGAGACAAATTTTGAAATTTTATTTAGTACTTTCTACTTAAAAGTTAGTTATAAAAGTATCTAAAAGTCGTTTAAATTTGAATATTTCAAGACTTATAGAAAATTTTAAAATTTTTAATTGAATACACGGTGACTTTTAAAAAGTTTTTAAAGTCTCAATTGAATACAATAATACTTTTAGGGGGTTTCTAAAAATCTAAATATCCCGAAACTTTTTAAAGTACAAAAAGCCCTTAAAAATCTCAATTGAATATACACACGTGTAAATCTCTTCCATAATCTCCGCCATTGATATCTGTGGAGAAAAAAATGTACATCTCCCTAACCACTATGGCTGGAGAAGCTGCTTCTATTTCTCTTTTGGTTTTGATAAGATATCTGTGTTAAAGTCTTAGATTTGAGTGGTGCTTCCACATTAACACCCATGAACATTGATGCACGCTAAATAACTTACCTCTGCAGTGCGCATTTTCTTGTTATAACATTTTCTGACATTAAAATTATTTCATATGTAGGATAAGAGCTACTTTACTTTACGCGACATAAAGGGCAGCAAACTCTCTGGGAGTGTTTTCAATATCCTTTTTAACACCAAAAAGTTCATGGATTTTGAAAGAGGGCATAATTCAGTTCTAATTAGTCAGGTATTAGGTGCAAGTTTATTTATTTAGTGAATGTTTGACGATGCTATGATTTTGGATATGCATAGGAAGGTTCCTCAGACTTACTATCTTTTTTCTCTCTCTTTATCTCCACAAAGGCACGTGAGAATCCAAATTGGACCGAGTGGGACCACTTTGCACACAGAGAATATATTTTGCTTTCCACGGACAATGTCTCTAGTGGAAGTATTTACTGGGATGGATCTTCGGATGAAGAGCTTGATGATGACCCTTCCTTGTGAGACCTGATTGGTGAGGTATTTGTTTATATTATCAGTTACTTCCTTTTCAGTCATTCAGATTTCATTTAATTGACCAACTGTTTGATTTAGATTAATGCATCAACACCTTTATTGTGATTGACAATGCTCATGTGGTAAAAATAATTGAATTTTATGTGTCTCCATATGGATATCTTCACTTATGAAATTAAAAAAAAGGGAGGAAATAGTAATAAATGCAGTTTTAATTTGCTCTACCACAAGTCTTGACTAATAAGAACTGACGCTGCGTTAGACACCAGAGAGTAAAGAATGATCTCTGTTTCTTGAACTAAGTAATTTTGGTTCTTTATTTAAAAGGGAAGGTCATCTACTTTGCTACACTTCAATAAGGTTCTCTTTAGTGCGTTGTATCATGGCCGATTGTTTAATTTAGCTAGAAGATTCTTAAAGTTTTGGTTTTACTTTAGCTCCAAGGATGCCTATGGAGATGCAGAAAATCTCAGTAGTGCAGCTTATCAACAGAAAAGAAGTTCCGGTTGCACTGTAGCTACCTTTCAATAGTAATCTTTTGTACATTGCATCTAAAATTCAGTTGACATTTTTTTTTTCCAATAGCCAGGATTCTATTCATTTTTCACAAAAAAAAGATCTGTGGAAAAGAAGTTTATCGCGAATCAGTATAGAAGTCCACCCAAGAATCTATAAATTTTGGAACAGAGTAGGAGCTCCAAGAATATCATAAAGAAAGGTAAAGAGAAGTGCAGACTTCAAAACCATTGATTTCTCTCCCTCTGTGGGGCCATGTTATGCAATGAGTTGCAACTTTCCAGTTCTTCCTACTACAACTTGCCTCCCTCGTCGTCACAGAATAAAGGACACTAGTTTAGGAGAAAGGCCATTCCACATTGCCTTCCAATGAACAGACTTCCTCTTATTGTTCACCAAACGAAAGTAGAAAGATATACCAATATTTTGCATCTTTCCAACATGTGATAACCTCCCTCAGCACTAAAACGTTCAAACTGTGCTCTTTGCAAATAATAACTGGCTTCTTTCCAAAATATACCAATATTTTGCATCTTCCTTCCAAGTGCAACTCCACCTGATCGTCATCCCCATCTGAAAGCAACATTACATCAGCCCTGATTTTGCTTCTATTTGCTGCAATTTTAAAAGAAAGAGGAAATTTATCCTTTAGCACAACCACCCCACCCCACATATCGAAGGAAAATCTCACTGTGTTCCTTACCAGCAAGGAAACCAAGGAATTTCGAGAAATTACTTCAAGCACCTTTTCTCAACCAAGCCCTACTAGATGGGATCAGATCCCTCATTCCAAGACTTCCCACTTCAATAGGACCTTTCATAAGTTTCTAACTCACCAAATGTTATTTCCTCTCATCCTCTTTGCCTTTAGAAAGAAGATCTCTTTGAAATTTTTTAATCTCTCTGCAACTGTAATAGGAGTTGTGAACAAAGGCATCAAATATATTGAGAGGCTAGATAATGTATTTCTCAACAAAACCATCTACTTGCGGTAGAAATTTTCATTTTTTCCTAAGCATATGACAATGGGAGTCAACACTTCTCTAGGCTTAAATTGAGAATCCAATTTGAAGATTGTATGATGATGATGACATAAATTATGAGTAGAGAGTTCTCAACCATAAATTAAAAAATCTTAATGAATGGTCAAAAAATTCATAGGAAGAAAAAATGGTTATGTGATTTCTTCTCAAGTCCATCCAATTTTAAGTGGTTTCTTCAATTTGTAAGAACCATTTAACATTTTCACTCGACTGTCCAAACAAAGGGGGTACTATCCTTGCATGCCTGTCTCATGTGTGCTTTTCCTCTCAGTGATGAGATGACTGTTTCATCTTCTACTAAGATGCAGTTGCTAATGCCAATATGAGAAAGTAAATGGGGTTCGTTTTGGTTCCTGTCTAGTTTACTCCTGAATATTTTGTTCTCTGTGCTCTTCATTATTATCCTCATTTTTTCCACGATTTATTATATTCAGGTGTCTATGAAGAATTCTTTGTATCAAGCTGCATGTAGTAACATTGTGGGAAAAGCTATCCAATGGAATTCAGCAGTCGGCATTTGTCCTCAAAATTATATGTTTGAAGAGTGAAAATTTGAGCTTTGCCGTGCTAAAGAACTGTTCAGGTCATGGGTAACGGGCCAACAGTTAACTGGTGAATAGTTAACAGTTCATGTTGATAGCATGTATTGAACTCATAAATCAATAGATACTTTTAGTGAATCTCAAGTAAATAAAATTGCTCCTGATTGTTAAATCATTTTTTGATGACTAGTCTCATACTCTACTCAAGTCACTTATTGTAGACATATTTCGAGGATTCCATAATTAGTACACATTATCGACCATTCATTTATATTTATTTATAATTCAAACTGTTTCTAAATACTTTCCAAACATGCTTTTTATTAATTTGATCTCATAAATGGGACCAAGTTTGTTGTGCTACAAACAAAATCTCATAGTTTTCACTAGAGAATCTCTTAGCCCCTATTTGTCTACCATTTTCTAATTTTTAATCACACTTCCTCACGCTAAAATATTTTGCACGTAGACCAAACAAAATTTTCTATTTTTTAACCACAAATTTTTCAAAAAATCACTATTCTAAAATTCATTTTCTTCAAATAAATAAAAATAAATCTCTTTTGAATGTGCATCAAACAAGGACTTAATTGTTCTATAACAATGAGAAATATATTTTCCCACCAGAAAGAACTTTTAGGCATAGCATAATTATTTTAGAAGTTTTAACCAACTTACTCGTAGAATCATTAACATAAAACTTTCCCTTGATTGCTTGCTTGCTTGTTGCCTTTGTTAACTTCTATAAGATTATAACTCATAGTTATCTAATCCGTGTGTAGTGTGTCATAGTGCAGTTTCTGTCATTGTTCATTTTCATTTTACACTTTTTCTTCTTCTTTTTTTTTTTTTGGCAAACGTATTTTCTAGGTGGAGGAGTGTTTCATGCGTTAGTTGGGCCTGATCCGCGTAGACCAAGGCGAACACTCATCGTTTGCGACAAGAACTACCAGGGTATATAGTCATGTTCGCTCCCCATGCTTTAGCACTTCAACATCAGTAGGAACCCAAAGAGCTGCCTTCACTTTTGGCATTCTTTAATCTCTTTGTTTTTTTCATAAGCATTTTTGTCAACTTTTTTTGACAAAATGAACTATGAAATTTTTTTAGCATGTATGGAAGTTTTTACACACACACACTATAGTTCAGGCTAAAAAAAATTTAGTCCAATCCTGGCTTCATCATCTAATACACGTACAAATTTTTCAAATGTTAGGTCGATACACGATTAAAGAAAAATATATAATATAATGGAACTTTACTCGCTCAACATATTTGTGGGTTTTATGTGGTTCTCTCTCACTTATGGGCTAGTGCTATTTGTGTCATTTCCATTGTTATCTATTCTTTATTATTGTTGCTTAAGTGACACTCACTTATTGGTAGGCATTAGGAGTGACCCGGATTGTGTGCTACTTTGGAATTATTTGTAGCCCTTGGATGGAGATCGACGGTTAGGACTTATTCATGGTTGAGATATTTTGTCTCTCGACTTTTGAGAGACTTGGAGGACACGATTTTCATACTAGACTTTTCTGGATTCTCTGTTGGTCATGTCTCTCTGGTCCCTCTCTTCTTCCTCATCCAGTATTCTTTGAAATCGATCTTTAAGCCTTTTGAAAGGGGAAATACCTGTGTATTACTTAGACCTGAAATAGTGAGTTGTTGGTTTTTCTCGAAGGCTTTGGTCAAGTTCGGTGACTCTTTAGCTTGGGTGTTTTTAGTAGATCTCTTGATCGATGATCCAAGCCAAGTATTGAGTGGTTCTAGCCGGTTGTTCTCTCTCTGGACGTTGATTTGCAAGCGTGGAAGGGATTGTTCCTGAGCCTAATATTTTAGCCAATGAAAGGGAAGTAGAGCTCGGTTTTTATTACTCATTAGTTTCTATGTTTTCTTTATGCTTGTGTTATTTAGATTATGCTCTGAGTTGTATCTTGAACCAAAGAGGATTTTCCTAACAATATTTATTTTAGAAAAGTATATCCAAGACGAGACAAGGTTCTCATTGTTCATTTTGCCCCTCCAACGTATGAGAAGCTATGTAGCAATGGACATATCATTCTGGCTCCCTCTACAATATTGTCTAGTTAAGTACTAAATATGCACTTTTTAACTTGAAATTATCGTTGAATTTATGTAAGATATATTTACAATTAATCCCTCCTTACGCCAATGCCTGCTTTGTGTCGAGCCGTTTTCTTAGCTCAATTTTCAATCTTGACCTATGACCTTATGCTTAGAACAATATCAATTTAACATTTAAAAATTAAGACCATTTGCTAAAAGCATTCAAAATAAAAAATTAATTCGCCCAGATAAAAATTTTACAACGTAAATCATTCTTTGTAAATTTGTTGAGGAAACGGGTTAATTGTGTACAAAACGTAAGTCGCTTGACAGAAAACATTGCGTCATCACATAGGCACATAGTGGTGGATGAAAAATAATTTGTGAAAATTGAGTGATCGTTAAGGGTGTGCTTGAGCCACATTATTTTGAAAAAATGTATTCTGAAATAGTAGATTGATGGAGAATGTGTGGTTTGAAAAAGAAGAAAAAGTTATTGATGTGATGGAAAATATTATTTTATTGAAAAATATGTGGTTGAAAATGAATAGAAGAATGCGAATGAAAATTTTATTGTTTATCAAATAGGAGATAAGAAGCGTTTTGAAGTTTAGTAATGCTTTCATTATACAATGATTTTTTAAATAATTAACTCATTAAATTAACTAAATGACATATTTATTAACAGAACTCTAAAATACACGAAGATATTCTCAATGACTTTTTTATTTGTAATATTCCATCACCTAAGACTTTTTTATTTTTAGACAAAACAAGGTTCCGAGACAGGAAAAAATGTATGAAAATTTCGAATCAAATGCCAATAGTAATTGGACGTAAGTGATAATATTTTATTTTTCCATGTTCACTTAATTCACTAGTTTTATTCTTTTTTGTTGGATTATTTGTTTATGAATACATTTGTTTGAAGCCCATTATACTACGAAAAATGCATTTTGAACCGTGATTGATGGACTTAAACAAGGGCTCATTATATAAATAATAATAAAGCAATAGAAAAATAAAGAGCTTGTTTGAGTTAGGGCAGTCCGTGGGTCGGTTCGGTTCTAAAATTTTCAGGTATTTAATAAATGGAACCGTCGGGTCCAAATATAATTATGGAACCGTTCGGGTTCAGTTCCATCCGTTTCGTACCATAATTAATTTTTTTAACATTTACAGAAACACTACATAAATATAACTAATGACAATTCATTCATAACTTTTACAAATTAACGTAGCCCAATTCAAAAATATACAAATAACTAGTTGTCAATAATATTCATTCAATGCATACAAATACCAAAAAGTAAATATTA
>CAIGRL010116083.1:0-10621 GCA_903798325.1 Fraxinus xanthoxyloides
TTGTAATTTTTTTTTTCTTTTTATTGGGTTGAGAATATAAATATAAATTTGTTGTGGAGTTTTTCGTGAAAACACGTTTTAATTGTGGTATAGTAAGCAAAATTTATGGTGGTAATATAATCACCCTTTAAATATTTAATAGATTAAATTTTTATGATGAAATTAAATTTCCAACATTATATTAAGCCCTTGTTTGGTTTAAATAAAAATTGAATTTTTAGTAGATTTTAATAAAAATGTGATGAAGTTTGTATTTGAAAAATTTAGAGTTTCATAGAACGTGTGGTTAAATTTAATTGTTGATTTTGATTTGAATTTGAATTTGAATTTAATTTTTTATAGTTTAATCAAACAAAGGTTAAATGCAGTAACAGACAAATATATATATTTTACGGATTTAGAAACCTAGATATTAGTGTTTTCTAAAATAAGAGGAAAATTGATACAAATAGTACTTAAATTGGACATTAGTTTGTAGCACTCTCTATGTCTAATACGCGACCTTAAGCACATTTTTAGAACTTGACACGATGTATCTATTTTTTTTTCAAACTCTAGTAACATTCTGGAAAGCTGGAAGTTGTTACTTGTCTTACTTATACTATTTTTCGTTTTACCTTCACATGTTTAATTGAAATAAAAATTTTCAAACGAAAAAAATAGAAAAATTAAACTCTTTATAGAGATATAATTCAACTTCACATTCGTGTGTATATAGAGGGAAAAAAAAAATTAGAATATAATCATATAAAAATTATTTTTACCGTTCCTTTGATCTAATAAAAGTTAAATATTTGATTTTTGACATTAGTAAAAGTATCATACTTCCAGAATTTTTAGAAGTTCTCTAGTTCTCTATATTTTCTTTAGAATTTTTTAAATTTATGAAAAAAAATTCAATATGCAAAATGTGTATTAAATAATGCCATTATCATTGTCTAAGTCATCAAACTCTTCGCAACTATTTACAAATTGAACTTAAAGTTTCCCATGTTCAAAACTTTGGACGACTTATTAAACAACTTATAAAATATATACGAAAGTCAAAACTTGATAAATAAAAAAGAATTTAATATGTAAATTTAATTGAAAGTAGACTATATTGTAATTATTCATGCACGTGCACACGCTAGTGAACATGACTTGGAGACAAACTAATAAGAATAATATAACAAATTTATAATCTGCCATTCTCTGATGATTTGCTATGCCTAATAATTTAGTGTTATCAAATATTCTGTTGATGACAACTACAAGGCCCTCTAATTAGTAATTAATGGTATCTAATTATAACAGATTATTGGGGGCATTTAGTGTATAGTCATGTTTCAATGGTAAATTATTTATCGAGTAGATAAAACTTTCTTGAATAGAACTCGAATTGTTAAGCTACAAATCTAATTATTAAGCTGATCACCATTGTCTTCAGGCTTGGACGATGATCCAAGACAAGTTTTTTTTTTTTTTTCACAGATAAAGCAATCACCATGGCTCGACTCCATGAAGCATAATTGTCACAAGTAAGAGGTTGTGACACAAGCACAAGCCCCGAGTTGTCTAAATGATGTATATAGTAGGAGCTAGATGGCGGAAAATTGCTCAATGATGTGGAATTGTTCTGGGTTGGTGCGTTCACTACTGATGCCCTAACTTGCGAGAATGAATTTGATCGCAAGAGAACACAAATTCAATTGAATTGTAGAGAATCAGAATATAGAAGCACACATCACCCAGATACCATATTGAAGGATTGAAGCAAGAAAAGAATTCAATTGTATTGCCTCAGGGAACAGAACAAAAACTAAAACATGCATTACAAAAGTAGTATATAAATAGAGAAAATGAAATCAACAAACTAACTCACTCTAACTAACTCTTAACTAATTCAATTGTACAAACCAATACAAGGTGAACACGTGTAATGCATTAGCTTATCTAACTGTCTAAATGATAGCTGACTCGAGTAACATTGTTTGCATGCTTTCAATGGTGAGCTGTCGCCTATCTTGATGAGCTTGAATATCTCTGTTACTGTGTATGAGCACCAATGGGTTGTTGATGAATTTGTGACGACGGAATATTCTTTGAAGACGGACTCTCGTAATAATGGAGGTGTATACTACTCAATGGCATATGTAAATTTTTTGATTGAAAGAAGATAGACGAAAGATGTCTGTTAATTGAGGGAGCTCAAATAATCATCTTTGATTCTTTTAGTAAAAAAAAAAAAAAAAAAAAAAAAAAAACAAAAAAATTTAAAAAAAAAAAAANTAAAATTAAATATTATAATTAATTTTTTTTATTTTATTAATTTTTTAAAATTGTTTAATACTTCAGAGTATATCGAAGTTTTGCTGCATCACAGCCTAGCTTAATATAATATGGAGCCCACGAAGTTTTGACCTGAAATAGCCGGAAAAAAAACAAGGGGACAAGTAAATCAGTTGAATGGGACAATTAAAATTCCCAGTAATACTTTAATGTGGATTCATTTTAGTTTAGTGTTTGGGGAATGAATGGCAGTGTACTTGGGAATTGCGCATGTGGGAAGCCCATGTGCCTTAATTGAACTCCACACGTGGTTAAAATTATTTTTTGATTTTTAACTTACATTTATATCAACTTTTTTTAACGAATAATTCAATATGCACATGAAGAGAAGCACGTCGATACACTTCATTCATGTAGACTAACGATCATCAATAGTTTAGATATAAAACATTATTCCTTTTACATCTTGAACATGTTTCTCTACGTCTACACCAACATGTTGAATTTCCAAAAATTTTTAGCAACCGATATAAATTCAAGACTTTTGTCCATTTTGATACTATATTTAATATTCATTTAATTTTTAAATTTTTACGTGAAATAGATACAATTTAAGTAGCGATGCAAGATTATTAATTCCAGAATTTCATCATAAAATATCGTTATAGTTTTTCTTTTTCTTATTATTTTGAGTATATATGCTATGTAAGTCCATGCATCATAAAATTTTGTCATAAAATATTGAAAGCACATTCAACCAAACTTTTTAATTGCCAAGTTGATCATAATGTATCATAAATACAATTAAGAAGTCAAATCCAGTTGGATTAGTCATGATATTCTTTTAATTACAGTGGATTGGTCACCTTTATGCAGCCTAAAAAATATGCAAAAAAATTTTTAATTAATGAAATTTGTTTTTGACACAGGAAATATATCGATCCATGATAAACTGACAAAAGATGATCAAAATGTTATTTGATCACTGAGTCGAAATACATTGGAATTATATGATTTATTGGTAATAAATTAATTATTTTAAACAAATAAAACGTAATAAAAGGTAATAAAAAATAAAATAGATTCATGCTTCAAATTCTGAATGAAATTATGGCTGGCTAGCTTATTTTGAGTCCAGATTTTGTTTATAATCAGACTCAAGATTCTATTACAAGTTAAGGATAACAAGAAGAATCGAGAAAATTAAACTAACAACTTCCAAATTGTGCAGATGCATTTCACTCGTATCAGCCTCCTGTTGTTCTTGATTTTGTAACATCATATAATGGGTTTGCTTTATATTTTGGGAGAATAGATTTTGTAATAGCGATTTTCTGGAGAATTTATGATTTGAAAGTAGGGAAAAACTTTGAGTTTACATATAAAATTATTTTATTGAGAAAATATGTAGTTGAAAATGAGGTTATGGAAAAATGAGTTTTCAAATAATGTGGCTCAAACATGGCTATGCATATTTATTTTCTTTTCTATGTTGACACGTCTTCTTCTTCTTGAGGAATTTATGCTTCATTTTGAGCTTGATTTCCTGTCTATTTGAGACGCGAGTATGGCATCAATGGCTTCTTTAACCTGAGAGAGCTCAGGAGCTTTTCCACCTTGCGCAGGCCAAAATTCATCAGTTCCCAATACCTGTAAATATCCAACTAAAATTGTGAGAAAGATACAGAAAATCTCTATAATTGTGGCCATGTTATTGGGCTTTGATAACAAGAAAACTGGCAATAAAACTCACCTTCACTTGCAATTGGAGAAACTTGACATAGCTGATTGCTTTTTCCAGCATAGTAACCAAATCAACCTGCAGAAGAATTTTTTTTTTCCCGAACAAATTAACAAAACTTATGCGTGCATAAAACATTTACACGAAGAACAATGGATTAATACCTTGGAGCCATTGGGGACAAGATCTTGGAGTATCTTAAGCCGCTCGCTGATCCTTTCTCTTCGATTCTACAATACAAACATTCTTCTAGTTAGCCTTTGGATTTCCCTTTTTGATCTTGCCTGTTTTGCAGATTACTTATAATCCAGATAAAATAAGATTTAAGTACTTCAAAAAGAAGCAAACCTTTGCTGCAGTACTTTGTGGATCCTTCGCAGGTGTTGACTTTGGTTTGGGTTTATTCTTTGAACCAACACTTGAAGCAACAGTGCATTGCTTCTTATGAGCCTGAGAATTCTCTCCCTGTGAAAAGAATTAACTCAGAAATTTATGCATGCAACCCTATATTTAAAGAATTTGATGCTGAAGATCAGTTTATTACCGTAATTGGGCGTTTACTCGAGCCTGTTTCTTGTCTAGTATTCTCTTGAATGCCATTAGTATGTGTATTTGCCTCAGAATTTAGCCAACTAAATTTCCCTCCACTTCCCGGAGAGCTGTAGCCGGTCGCATTTAGGCTGTTGGATGTTTCCAATAGACTGTGAGCGGTGATGCTGCACTTGGGATTCAGCTGATACTGATAATTACCGTGCAAATCGTCTTCCCAGACTGAATAATCATCTTGTTGGTTACTCATTTTCAAGCCTTTGCTTTGCTCAAAAATAAGCAATGATCCACCGGTTTGCATGAAATTACCATACTCAGGTTTGAAGCTAATTACGGTATGACCTTCTTCAGACAGATATGGTGTTACCTGGTACCCTAATCCATTAGAATTCGAGCTGCTAGGACTGGATACTGAAGAAGAATTGCTCATAGTGAAATTCTTTGCAAAAACGGCTGCTTTTTCGCCCTCTTGGAACGCCATTTTCTGGGGCTCATCAATTCTATAGAGCTCGGTAGAAGGATCCATGGAAGCATGAAATGATGGCCCTCCAAAATTATTTCCATAATATGCAGTGGCTTGGACTGACCCCAAAGTTGGATCATTAGGCATAGGGTCCTTGGCCAGTGCCATTGAATAAGAACAGACTCGAGGTTTCCAGAATTTGGAAATAGATAAAAGAGGGTGTTCAACTTTTGTGGCCCCTATATTAGTAGTGATGGTTAGCTAGTATATATTCGAGTTCTGACAAGGAAAACAAAAAGTGTGAATTAACTATACATAGGTGATGAACATGAAGTGCTTCGATCCACATTGAAGACATAATTTAAATGAATAAGTCTGTCAGCCACTCACGTTTTTGAATGAATTAGTTCAACAAGGTGTTATGTTGTAATATGTGACTCATGTAAAGTGGAACATATGTTTACTATAGGGATATTTTTGGATTTTCCCTTAAAGTCTTGTACGGGCCATACAATTTTGTATGAGTTAGGGCTCGAAGTAGTATATTAGATGACGTAATCCTATTATTCATACATAATAAAAATCATAGCCGCTTCACTTCCGATGACGTAGTCACATTACTGAACCACTTAAATCTTAATTTGTTCTTATTTCTTAGTCAATTTCATATTCTTCATCGTTATTCTTGTTGCTCAAATCACAACATGTTAAAATATAGAAAATATATGGATTGAAATCTTGTCGTTGTCTTTTACAAAAATTGTAAATACGTTATATCTTTGAATATGACTTGACTTCAACGTGTTTTTGAAAATATAATTTCGTTTTTTCTATAATAGTTTAAACTTTTAAATAAGCTTGTTCAACAAACTCATGCATCTAAAAACGAAGTGAGACTCTGTGGTATTATGCATGTTAAATTACGTGGTGTAAAAGTTTAAACCTTTAGCAAGAGACAAGTTTGTATGCTAATGGGGTTTGCTAGCTGGCATAGTTTTTAGAAAATGGCAGAAGAGAAAAGAGCAGTGCATTTAGATAAAAAGGGGGAAATCAGCAAAACCTTCGGCGGTTCTTTCGCCAATGCACGTCGCCTCAGATTCCTCACCATATATCTTTATACAGCCTGAGTTTGAAAAGGTGTCCTTCCTACCCATTTTCGTACACAGTTACGAATCCACAAGCACATGGATTCGATTCTTTTTAATTTTATTTTATATCTTACATTCCATTGATCTATAGCTATGTCATAAATTACAGGCTCCAGCCTTGATTGGGACATCATGAATAGAGAGTAGTACACCTATGTCTTCAATCACCCAATGAAACTTGCATTAGAATATCGTGTATACCTTATGATGTACGCAGACAGCAGACGAGTAAGAGAGATTACATGATATGGACATGCCGATGCAACTTTTTCGAAGAAACGGGACTCGATATTTTTTGACATGTTGAATGTGTATCCCATATCATTCGAAGAATGATATTGTTTTGACATGTATCACACGTCAACACAATACAACTCTAAAAGAAATGTTCAAATTTCATGAATAATGCTATATGTACATCCTCCCTTACAACACAATTGACATTCTCTATTACGTGGACAAAATATGTGCAGTAATGTGATACACAAGTTTAAAATCAAGAGTGCAAATGTTGCCACGTGGAAGAGTGTAAGGAAAATGTTACATGTAGCGTGATTGAAGTCTCATAGTTTGCTGTAATGGTCGGAAGAGTTTGAGCTCCCCTTTAAGTCCCTGTTTGATAAAAATTAAAATCTAGATTTTTATAAAAAGTCAACGATTAATTTTTATCACATATTTACGGAATCCACGACTTTTTAATTACATAATTTATTAACTTTTATCAAAGTCTGCTAATTAAAAATCTGATTTTAATATCCACCAAACATAGAACTAAGTTTTAATCCTCGTATAAANCCTTACAACACAATTGACATTCTCTATTACGTGGACAAAATATGTGCAGTAATGTGATACACAAGTTTAAAATCAAGAGTGCAAATGTTGCCACGTGGAAGAGTGTAAGGAAAATGTTACATGTAGCGTGATTGAAGTCTCATAGTTTGCTGTAATGGTCGGAAGAGTTTGAGCTCCCCTTTAAGTCCCTGTTTGATAAAAATTAAAATCTAGATTTTTATAAAAAGTCAACGATTAATTTTTATCACATATTTACGGAATCCACGACTTTTTAATTACATAATTTATTAACTTTTATCAAAGTCTGCTAATTAAAAATCTGATTTTAATATCCACCAAACATAGAACTAAGTTTTAATCCTCGTATAAAAAGCTCCAAAATACATTGAAAATGACTAAAATTATGGTGATTGGTAGGTTTGGACTTGTGTTTGTGTCTGTAATGCCTAGTCATTCATAGAGATATGAATGACAATTTTTATAAAGGATTAACGTGATAATTTAATTTAGAGTAGTGTTATTCAATTTTAGTCTATGTAGTAGTTGAATTATTGTCGAATTGTTCAATAAAGAAGAGATGCATTTTTATGCATTAGTAATATGCTTGTAACCCTACTTTCACATTAGATCGATATTTAACATAATTGAGGTTGTATATTTAACACTACAACCGATATTTTTAAATTCGGTAATCTTAAGTTTTTGAATATGCTCGACAATGATGATTGAGTAACAATTTGCGATGGAGATCACAACCACATTGTTGTTTTTAATTTTTCTAACAAGGTAAGATGCAATATTAATTACATGAAATCAAAGCTGGCATTGGAATTAACGTAATTCCTTGTCTTCGGGAGATTGTCGTGCCTTACTTTCTGTACTACATATAAACAATTTTCTGAATATATCATAGTATATGGACCAGTTTTCATGCAAAGCCAGCTTCACCTTATCCTTCTGGAATATTCATATACTAAAATATTAAATAAGTATTTTACGTCACTGATTAATGGACCTGGCTACTTTTACTTCATAATTACCATTTAATTAAGTTGATTTATATTTAAGTCGAACAAACACATCTTTGGATGTCAGCATGCACATGGTCAATAATATTGTTTTTAAGCTGTTAATTAAGTTGATTAGTAAAATAAACTTGTTTTTAATCAGAAGCAAAAGCAATTTCTTTTCATTAAGATTTTTTTTAAAAAAATGTAGGGCAGTAGTCTAGAATAACTATGCCATAATTTAAATATAGAGCCTGAATTCGTTCACTGTGCCTCGTTTTCAGCAACAAACTTAAATGGTAATTCATAAGAAATTATCAAAGGCCAATCTTCATCTAACATTAATAGTGGCTTACTATTCAATCAAAAACAAATTTTAATTCCAATCACACTTCAAAATTATTATTCATTATTACTCTCATATTATGTCCCCCCCTATAAAGTTTCTAAAAAATTTGCTATTGGTGTAGAAGTCTCAAATTCGAGATCTTCCGCTGTGCGAATTTCTTGAGAAACGAAGTCATAGGCACGTACGTAGATTCAGGGCCAAACCGACTATAATCAATCCCAGACAAGCTTAACACGTAAAGAATAATTATTCTAACTTGAAAGAAACAAGTTAAATTCACATATTAAAAAATTAACCACACATATGATATGATGGAAGGGTAGTTATATTCACACCATATATATATATGTGTGTGTGCACGTGCGCGCATATTTAAATATAGCCCATTTTAGCTTTATTAGAGATCATTAATTTTTATTCGTTGTTATACTTATATTCCTAACTTTTTCATCACATTCTACTACTTGTCTTCCACAAGTTGAAATTACTTCAAAGAATTAAGAGGTGTCATTTATTTTAGTAGTCCCGTTCCCCCAGTTCCATTTTTGGAATCTACATAGCTTGCATCTCTTGTTCAAATGCTCTCATCCCAATTGCTCAAGGAGGGTCCTTTCTCATAATTATCTCTATTATTATCAAGGCAAGTCTTAGCTCATGGTTTTCTTATTAGCGAAGGCAAGCTTTAGCTCGTGGCTTTCTTATTATGGAGGTCGAGCCCTAGCTCGCGTTTTTCTTATTTATTGAAGGCAAGTCTTAACTCGTGATTTTCTTATTATCGAAGGTGAGCCTTAGCTCGTGTTTTTTATTATCGAAGATAGTCTTCGCTTGTGGTTTTCTTATTAGCGAAGATGAGCTTTAGCTCTTGGTTTTCTTATTGTTGAAGGCGAGCTCTACCTCGTTGTTTTCTTATTATCGAAGGCGAGCATTAGCTCATGGCTTTCTTATTATCGAAGGCGAGCTTTAACTCGTGTTTTTATTATCGAAGACAAGTCTTAGCTTGTGGTTTTCTTATTAGCGAAGGCGAGCTTTAGCTCTTGGTTGTCTTGTTATTGAGTGTGAACCCTAACTCGTTCTTTTCTCATTATCGAAGGCGAGCCCTAGCTTATCGATTTCTTATTATCAACATCTCAAGCCTTGCCCACGAGCAAGCATTCAAAACCTTGCCCGACGTAAGCACATAAAACCTTGCCCTGCACAAGCACCTCAAGCCTTACCCACGCGCAAGCACTTCAAGCCTTGCTCACGCGCAAGCACTCAAGCCTTATCCCGCGCAAGTACATACATAAAGTCTTGCCTCATGCTAGCACATAAAGCCTTGCCCCGAGTAAGCATTCAAAATCTTGCCACATGCAAGCATCTCAAAGCTTTGCCCAGCACCTCAAGCCTTGCCCCACGCAAACCTTGCTCCGAGCAAACAACTCAAGCATTGCCTTGTGCAAGCACCTCGAGCTTTGTCCACGAGTAAGCACTTAAAGTCTTACCTTGTGCAAGCATCCTTGCAAATACTTCGTACATTTAAGGAAAAATTAGTCCTGAAATTCATCAAGTAAAATAATCGATCTTATAAGCTTAAAACTTTCTTTCCTAGGACTATGTGCTCGGGGGCCTATCAACACATCCTTCACTAGACCTCAAGCAGTCAACATACAACCTAAGCAATCTCTATCTCTTCTTCGAACATCGAGCATTCTAAATAACGTCCTCAAGTCCCGAACATAGATGCACGGGGGCCAAGGATATTATCATTTTTTGATTTGCCCTGAACAACAATGTCCGAGGTTGTTTTAGGTCATCTTAGGGGTTTTCCCAAGGTGTCTTCCTCGGGTTCCCTCGTCGGGTTTAATTGCCGCACATGACGATTCGACGTCACCTTGAATTTTTATCTTTATCACTTCTCTCTATTTCAAATGACACACTCTAGTAGAACCCTACTTCCATATTCAAACTAATCCAACTCCGATAAGAATGAATTCTAACTAATTTACTACCTCTACTCTCATATTGAAATACTCAAATCTGTTATATCTCTTAAACATATAAGGTTTCAAGTATCCTAATCCTATCAAAAGTGTGTTACTTACCTTATAAATACAAGTTCTAATTCATTATTCAGGGTATATATTTACATTTGCGGGGGTGTACTCGACTAATATTTTGATAGGTTTTAAAAAATTATAAATCCTAATGAATTTCGTAGATTTGAATAGATGTCCAACAATTCCATAAGAATCTCATCAAATATGGTGAAATTTTAATAGATATGGTTATATGTACTTTTAAGCTTGAAATCCATCCAAA
>CAIGRL010116106.1:0-10397 GCA_903798325.1 Fraxinus xanthoxyloides
TAATAACCTAGACATCATTAATTTGTGACGTGTTGCTAGTTAATTAGTTTTGTTGATTCCGCATTTACACCTAATCACCCCCTCTAGGTGTAGTTGGGTCGAATATCGTGTTTCTCAGAACCTATCAATTCCATTATACTCTACCGACCATGGTTCAAAATTGCATCTAATTCTTAATTCCCAATAACTTAAAAATTACGATCATACTAAACAAATGGAAGTTATCCCTTAAAATCTATTTAATGGTGATTTGTCTTTCCATCGACTCTAACTTAACTCGAACTTATCCAAAATAACTTCTCCTCAAACCTAAAATACATGATTTATTATGATCCATCAAACAAGCCCAATATTTTAATACTAAATCTCACTATATCAATATTTAATTATTTGACTCAAATAAATATAGAAATTTAAAACCTATTTCATTTTAGTCCTCATTTTTTTGAAAATATTAAAAATATAGTATATAATATAAAACAAATAAAACTTTATTCTAAGATTTTCGTGGCATTACAATTTCCCCTCCTTAAAAAAAATGCGTCCTCAAAATTACATGCATTCCATTCGTCTGTTGCCCCATATTGCGTTAAAGCAAAGACTTTAGCATTCCCTTTCTTTCCTTGCTCATTATTTTTCTTCAAGCAGAATTCCTTGCCATTTTTAGAAATATGACCCATCTTACCGCGTCGATATCACACATTACTCCCAAATAAATATTTACCCCAATGTGTCTTTTTGCACTTTGGACAGGGTAAAACAACTTGTCCAAATCTTGTCCAAATGTTAATTTTCTTGTTTTGTCCATCTTCTTTTTCTTCATTGGACCCATACAATTTTCACTTTCCTGAAGGCTCAACACCTTGATGAAAAGTTTGGTCAATCTTTAACCTATTTAAAATTGCTTGGGCAGTTGGTAAAACTCGACTATAGGTGGTGAATTAGTGGGATGCCATTATTCCACCAATCTGTGGACCCAATCCCAGTTTGAATCTCCTTGCTTTCTTTACCTCTATGTCCACTAGGTGTGGTACGTACCTAGAGAGTTGTTTGAACTTTTTCTCATATTCCTCAATCTTCATATTTCTCTATTTAAGTTGAAGAAACTCTGTTTCTTTTCAATCTCTTAGAGCTTGTGGAAAGTATTTTCCCATAACTTTATTCTTGAATTGTGTCCAAGTTAGAGCATGGTGTTGTGCTTCTGTTTTAGTGCCTGATGCTGACTTCCACCAGTGGCTTGCTATATCAACCAATATGAATTCTACGCTTAATACTTTCTGAGCATCAATGCAGGAAAGATGTTTGAAATTTCGCTCAATTCCTCTTATCCACTCTTCGCTACCAGCAGGTCTGCCTTGCCATCGAAGATTTAGGGTTTATAGTGAGGGAACCGTTCAACATTTGAGCAGGTGTTATTAGCATTTGCATTCCAAGTGCCTGTGCTTGTTGTCTACCGAAATCTTGTATAGCCCTCAACAAATCCCTGATGACCATAGCTTGATTTTGTTGTTGTCTCTCCATTTTCTTAACACAAATAAAATTTTAATTTAGGAATATTGGATAAAAAAACAATAATAATAACAATAATCTTTATATTAGTGAAAAACTTTAAAATTTCCAAATCTTTACATATAGTATGTTGTTTCCAAAAATAAATATTTTTTTCCTAAATAAGTAAATAACATTTATTTTTAGTCCTTATGAGTCATAGGAATCTTCTTTGGTGGAGTTTCGTCATCTGAAGTAATGCACGACTCGGTCTCAGAGTCCGTGAGCAAATCAATGAAGTTTTGTGGCTCGAATTCTTGCTCGGGGTCCGCTAGTTCCGGTTTGATTTCCTCTTATAGGTCCTCATTGGCTCTTCCTCTGGCTTTAGTTCTTGCCCTGGCTCTTATTGTCTGTGGTTCCGTAAGATTATGATATCCTCATAGTATTACTTAAAGTTAATCATATCTCAATGTTCTTGTAAAATATCTCACGAAGTAAGCCACATCTCTCCACTGAGACCGCATAGTGCTTATAAGATGATGTATCGAGAGGATTGTCCCATCATTATATGCGAATGACCTTGCTTGCCCCCACTTAAAAAAGGAATCTTCGACATGTTCAACAAATGTTCACTCCCATCTCACTTCATAATTTATTTAGTTCTCAATAGCAATTTGTACACGCTGTAGGTATGTTGGGCTATTCCCAATCATTCTAGTTGCTTTTCAAGTCCTAATCATGTGACAAGTATAACTTCAATTATGCTAAATTTTTGAGTGACTGTTTATTTTATTCAATGCTCGCATAAACAATATTAAAAAAATTCAACGAATGAGTCATGCGAGAAAATCATACTTATACATTTTATAACATGAAACAAGATAGCTCATAGTCATGCTAAAAACATATATTTCATTTCATACTGGGATCAATTGGAGAGTGTCGAATAGTGAGCGCTACGTGCCAATGATTGAATTAAAAGTTTTATATTATCCTTAAACTCCCAAATTCTGTGAAAATACCTCATTTTTTAGAAATTTTCTAAAATAGGATTTTCCTGAAATAAAAGTTTCTAAAAAATAGAATATTTTTAAATTTGGAAATGTTTGAATTATTGTTTTTCATCTCGTAAATTTGAATAACTACAATCAAAAAGTTTCTAGATGAGGAGAGGGTCACAAGTAGACCGCATAAATTTCAAACTCTTCCTAGTCTATTTAGGTATTTTTGACAACTTATTTCAATCTTGCAAATACGCAAATCAAGAAAACTCAAACAATAGATGAAATTTGGGACCTCCTAAAATATGAATTTTCGAATTGGTAAATTTTAAAATATCACCCCGAAAGCTAGAACTAAACATGCAAACATCTAGAATAATAATTTGAAGTCAGATTTAAAACAATCAATAATATCAGTCTTTTAACGAGAGAAAAGAAAAGAAATAAGAACATTTATTATTATTTTTATAATCATAGCGAGGTCACTATTCACATGAACGGTGACACACACTATTCGGCACTATTCACATGAACCATACCGAGCACAGTTCACATGAATGGTGCAAGTTAACAATATACCTTTTTTTGTTTATGTAGACTTTTGCTCTGAAATCAAATTTTAAAAATAATGTTAACAATAGTGAATATTTAAAAATACTAGTAAGATATGTTTAGTTTCCATATGCAATTATATACCAATAAAATAGACCCTTCATACCTTTCTTATGGAGTATAACGATGATCAAGCGACACACAAATCAGTAATATTTTGAATTTTCAAAGAATTTCTCAATTCGTTATAAAACAACTCAATAGAGTTCATATTTCGTGTAACCAAATCTGAAGATCCACTGATAATTCATGCTTAATTTAATAAATATAAAAATATACGTAAACAAATTACTTGCACAAAAGTATCTTACTTCGTTTATTGAAAGACTGTAAAATAATGTACGTGAAAATCATTTTCTCCTTCCACCATCTGCCTTTGATTTCTTTTTGCCATTTATGTATAATATCTTTTGTGGTCAATAATGAGCTCTCCGACAAGACATTTTATAGTTGAAAAGAAAATAGAGTTTTTGGTACAATAGGTATCCCACTAGTCAAGTGGATCTCACTATAGAGTCATGATTATCTTCAATTCATAATTACCCATTCAATGTGATGTGTTGTTAGGACACACATGGACAATTTTTGGAATGGAAAAAGTAGTACACAAATTGAAAGAATGCAAAAGGTAGTGTTTGGATTAAATTTATTAACAAATCGTAATCATCTAAAATAGGACACATGTACTTCAATTGGAAGCTAGTATTTGGATAGCTTACAAATATGGCTTATAGTCTTCCAATACAGCTTTAATAGATCATAGATGCAGTAGAGTTTTGGAAAAAATGGAAATCCTTAAACACTAATGTCGTCGCTGGAGATGGGAATTACATGAATACATTATATATAATAAATCTAGATTAGTTTGTTTGGGATCAAGACTTTATCATAATTTGATTAATTACCTAAAACTATTTACACCAGGGTTGTAGTTGTTATAATTGTGTTGGAACCTATCAATTTCTTAATACTCCCGACTGTGGTTCAAAATTGTATCTAATTCCTGATTTTCAACAACGTAAAAACTACGATCATACTAAACAAATGCAAGTTATCCTTAAAATCTTTTTAATCATGATTTGTTTTTTGATCGATCCTAAAACTCGAATTTATCTAAATATTTTTTTCTCAAGCCTAAAATACATGATTTAATATAATTTATCTAACAAACCCAATATTGATATACTAAATCTCGCATTATCAATATTTAATTATTTTGCCTCAAATAAAATATAAATTTAAAACTCGTTTCATTTTAGTCATTTTTTTCGAAAAATTAAAAATATAGTATATAAAACAAATAAAGTTTTATTCTAATTAAGGCGATACAATCTTTTTGATATGTAACTGTGCAAACTGTTCCATATTAAAGTTTACTTCAATCGATAGAATATGGACAGACTTTGTCAAACGATCAATCATTACCCAAATAGTATTGTGACCTCATGCTGACCTTGAAAAACCTACTACAAAGTATGTCGCTATGTGTTTCCACTTCCATTTTGAAATATCCAACGATTTCAATAGTCCTAATGGCTTTTGATGTTCTGCTTTGACCTGCTGATAAATAATATATTTTTCCACAAACAGACCAATTCCCCCTTTTATGTTTCTCCACCAAATATATTTCGAAGGTCTCGATACATTTTCATAACACCTGGATGTAAAGCATACTGGGTAGAGTGAACTTCTTCCAATATCTCGTTTCTTATAAATTCATCATTAGGTACACATAATCTACCTTTAAAAGTTAGTGCTTTATCTACAAATATTTTAAATCCTAACTGTTTGTTTATACTAACATCAACCTTAATCTTTTGCAGAAATGGATCCTTATTCTATGTTTCCTTGATTCGATCCCTTATAGTAGGTTGAATAATTAACGCTTGTATTATTGCTGAAGTCAGAGTCAGCAGTGTGATGACTTTTAATCTCAATTTCTCAACGTCATTTATCAAATGTTCTTATACCGTGGGTAAAACTGCTTAATGTGATACCTTCTTACTGTTAAGAACATCTTGACTACGTTAGCCTTACCCAAATGGGAAAGAATCGTACAATCTTTCACTAACTCCAACATTTTCCTCTATATCATATTTTGTTCATTCTATGTAAAGAACTATTTAAGACTCTTGTGATACGTATAGATATAGCAATTCCCTCTATACAGATAGGGACGCCATATCTTTAAGACTTGAACTACTACTGCAATCTCCAAGTCATGTGTTGGATAGTTCTCTTCATACCGCTTCAATTGTCTTAAGGCATAAGCACTCACCTTTTTATGTTGCATCAAACACACAGCCCAAGCCCTACTTGGAGGCATCAATACGCGAGCCAAGACTAATCTCTATAGGTTCTTGAAAACATTCTGGGTCATTGGCCTTACTATTTTTGAGAAGCCCTCAATAAATCTCCCATAATATTCGACCAATCCCAAGAAATTGCGAACTTCATCCACACTATTTGATCTAGGCCAATTAGTTATTACTCCTACTTTAATTGGGTCTACCTCAATTTCTTGGGCGGTAACCACATGACCAAGGAACCTTGCGCGATCAACCTAAAATTCTCAGTTCTTTAATTTGGCCTATAATCTCTCAATCCTCAAAGTTTCAAGTACTCCTCGTAGTTGTTCTTCATGCTGCTTCTTATCTTTGGAGCATACAAGTATATTGTCAATAATACTATAACGAATTGGTCCAAGTATTCTATATTGATGGAACACTCAGTTCATTAGGTCCAAAACAATTGTTGGGGCATTGGTCAAACAAAAAAATATGATGGTGAACTCATAATGCTTGTAACGAGTTCTTAATGCAGTTGTTGGTCTATCACTTGCCTTGACCTTCAGCTGATGATCCTCGACCTCAAGTCAATATTAGAAAACACCTTCGCACCCCTAAATTGGTCGAATAAATCTTATATTCTTTGAAGCGTATATCTAATTTTGACGGTCAGATGATTCAATGCTCGGCAGTCGATGCACATCCTCTACTTTCATCCTTCTTTTTTACAAAGAATAGTAGAGCGCCCCATAGACATATTCTCGGTCGAATGAAACCCTTTTTCCAGCAACTCCTCCAACTGTAGCTTCAATTCTTGAAATTCTTTTTAGTGTCATTCTATATGGAGCCTTAGATACTGGTGCTGTTCCAGGGACCAAGTCAATTGTAAATTTCACTGTTTATCTAGTGGGATTCTATGTAAATCTTTTGAAAATACATCCACAATGTCTCACACAATTTCAATATCATGAACAGTTGCTTCTATAAGTTGGGAACTGTTAATATTAACTATAAGTTGGGAACTAATAATATTAAATAATAATTCCTGACATGACTCTATTCTTAATATCTTCTTCGCTTGCAAGTCGATACAAGTCGAGGTAGAGATTAAACCTTGCCCCAAAGAAACAGAACTCTTCATCTCCTTGACTATGAAGTAATACTTCTTCATTGTGACATCGGATGGTTGCATTATTGAGTCCCAACCACTGTATGCCTAATATCACATCAAAATCTTTTATGCCTAAAAGGTATAAGTCCGCTTGTATTACATTTCCATCAATCTCTGACTTCATAACTTTAGTTATCTGATTTGTGCAAAGAGTTCTTCTTAAATGGATGCTAACTTCTAATGCATTATCCATTTTCACACATACAACATTAGACTTGGCAACGAAGGATGTAGAGATAAAAGAATATGTAGTCTCAAAGTAAAACGGGACATAGGCAGGTATATCAGATAATAATAAAATACATTTTTTCACACATATTGTATTAGACTTAGTGACGAATGATGCAGAGATAGAAAAACATGCAGTCCTAGAGCCAAAAAGAATATAAGCAAGTATATCAAATAATAATAAAATAATTGCTATCACATTCGGATCTTGCTCAGCCCACTGCCCATTTAGTGCAAAAACTCGGACCTTTTCTCTTGGGTTCTTATCTTGGTCATCATCTTTCTTTCGTGGAGGCTCTGTACAATGCAAACCAATATGTTCCGGCTTACCGCATCGAAAACACATGTTCTTCCCATATAAGCATTCACCTTTGTGGAGTTTATTAAACTTAGGACATGGTGCAATGCTCCCACTCGTCCTACTAAAACAAACTCATGTACTCGGTCTCTTATTTTGCCCGTTACATCTTTCATTGTTCTTCTCATTCCACTTTCTTTTTTCGGATGTCTCTTTTTTCTACTAGGAGTATTGCACAAATATAGTCATCTGATATAAAATAACATGAGTTGTCTCCAATATTTCACGGTATGATGTGAAAAAATGAGACTAATGATCATGCTGATCTTCAGGCATAGTCCATGTTCGAATCTATTGACCTTATTTTCTTCTATATCTACCAAGTGCAGGGCATACCTTGAAAGCTGCTCGATCTTCATCTTGTAATCAGTAAGTGACATGTCCATGTCTGAACTATAGAAACTCTGTTTCCTTGAAGTCTCTCAAAGCCCGTGGAAAGTTCTTTGACATTACGTCATCTTTTCCCAAGTGAGATTAAGTTGATGTTCTTCGGTCCTAGTGCTTGAGGTAGACTCCCACTAGTAACTGGCTGCTCCAATAAACATAAATTCCGTGCATGTACCTTCAGTGCATCTGTACAAGAAATGTGTCGAAAAATGCGCTCAAAATCTCTAATCTATTCATCAACCATGAATGGGTCGAAATTACCGTCAAAAGTAGGAGGCTTGTACGTACGAAACTGTTAAACCACTGAGACAACTCTAGGAACAAATGGAGGTGCACTTTGTAATGCCGATGCATTTTGTGGTGGTGGTGCTTCACTTTGCTTGCTAAGTTCTTATACCGTTCGAAGTAAGTCACGCATCAAATTTGTGTACGTAGGTGGTATAGCGTATTTCATGCTCGAGTATACATTTACGTAGGCAAGGCTATCATGCTATACTTGGTATATAAAAATATAAGTATGGTAAGAAAAATGTACATATTGTGAAATCTATAAGCATGGAATAGAAAATGTAAAGTTACACAAAAGATTTGAATAATCATTTGTTTCATTACTTATTACATAACTTAAGGTCGTTGGAGGGTGGTCGATTGGTGGTCGTTAAGTGCCAATGATCATTCAAATTTTTACATATTTAAGAACTTAAAAAAAAACCAAAAAACAAAAAACTTTACATCATACTTTAAATTTATATATCTTAAGAAAATTATTGATTATTAACAAATACCACTCAAAGTTAAAGTTAAACACATAGATATTTATTACACATATCAATTAAAATTAATATCACATTCTCATATATACATAAAGGTGAAACCTAAACTCTGATACCAATCTATAATGACCTAAATTTTTAGATGTTCTAATCGCTATCAAAAGTTTCTTTAAAAAAATTAGCAAGTTAACAATACAATTATGTATGAAATCATGTATTAGCATTTTGCTCAAAGTTACATAGAAATTTTCAAATCTTTCATTTAACTTAACGAGCATATTCCTAAAGAAATATACAACAAAATAATTTATTATGCAACTACATTATCCTTAAATTAATGTAGAAGTCACGTATCAGCTATTTGGTGTATATCATATATGTTTCACCTAAAGTAATTCCTTGAAATTTAATATATAGGAGAGATTTAATGGGAAAATCAACTTGCTAAAGGAAAATCCCTATTTTATTCTCTGTATCAGTGTCTATCCATGCAATGTCCATAAAATCAATAAATCATTTTATAACTACGTTCAAGAAGTCTAAATCATTTAACTAAGTTACACGTCTTATTATACATGGCAGAAAATAAAAATATGATAAAATATTGATTTCAAAGATTTAACATAGCAAGCCACGTGGTTCCATGTTTTGAATTCAAATATCAGGAGAAAGATAAATAAATTAATAAAACTAAAGTTACCGTAGGGAAAAAAAATTAGTCACACTACACCGAATTTGATTTTTTTTTTTTATTAAATGCGTTAATTTATGAGTTTAATACAAATATTGAAGTTTAATTATGGTTAAAATGGAAGAAAAGTTGAATTTGATGTTAAAATTGACGATTAAATTACTTTTTGTGGCGGAGCTCGTGGAATTTTCGTTGGGTTAAAAGTTATAAACCTAGATGTTTGAGCTACATTCACTCAGACATTTGGGTCTAGACTCTAGCCAATCCTGACAGCCCAGCTAATTGGGTCGTTTGTAATGAACAACCAGAACTTGTCAGCCTAGGCGTGTCGATTTGGTCCTTTTTTAATTTTCATTTTTTCAATTTTTAAAATTTTTTATTTCTTTTTTTTTTTTTCAATTTCTTTTTCCCCTTAGTTTAATTTATTTTCTATCGATTATTTTTCATTTTCATTATTTTTCTTTTTTCTTTTACCTTTTTCTTTTTATATTTTTTTCCCAATTTTAAATATTATTTTTTTTCCTTTTTCCTTTTTTTTTTAATTTGAAATATTATATTTTTCCTTAATTTAATTTCTTTTCCATCAATTATTTTTCTTTTTCATTTTTTCCCATTTTCCTTTTTGTTTTTAATTTTTATTTTCATTTTTTTTCAATTTTAAATCTTATAATTTTGTTTTTCAATTTTTAAATTTTTTTTTCCTTAATTTGATTTTTTTTCCATCGATTATTTTTCGTATACATTTTCATTATATCCTTTTTTTTTCAATTTCTTTTTTTGCCTTTTTGTTTTTAATTCTTTAATTTTATTTTTTAAATTTTAAATCTTATATTTTTTTTGTTAATTTAATTTCTTTTTCATCAATTTTTTTTTGGCAAATTATTCAATTTTCTCCTTCATTTTTATTTTTTTTATGTATGGTTTATTAATATTTATTTCATTTTAGTTTTTGTCCTGTTTTTATCATTTCTTTTTTTGTTGTTTAATTTTTTTAATTTTCTCCGTTTAAAAAATGTTTTTTTTCTCTTTAATTTTTATTTCTCACTCATTTTAATTCTTTAATTCCTTTTATTTTTTATTTCTCTTTAACTTATTTTTGTTATTTACTTTAACTTTATTTTTGTTATTTTATTTTTCTTTAAATTATTTTTTTCTATGTTAATTTACTTTTTTCTTTAATTTCATTTTTGTTTTTCTTTTTAATTTGTTATAAAATGAATTTATTTATTGTTTACAATAACATATAATATGGTTGGTTAAGCAAGTTTTGTATATTATGGTACATTTTTCGCAAATGTTGTACTCGATATTATCACGATTCCAGTAAGGCAGTAATCCCATCTTATTCACTCATCCATTTCCATTTCATCGAGCATTTTCATTCATTTGAAATTCACCAA
>CAIGRL010116146.1:0-20578 GCA_903798325.1 Fraxinus xanthoxyloides
GCTTGATATTATTTTCCATTTTTCATGGAAGCTCTTGGCACCAATATAACCAAAAGAAACTAAAAATCAGGTACCAGCAATAGATGGTCCAAGAGCAACTATACAGGCCCCGGTCAAAGTAGCCAGATCAACTATCTGCATAGCAATTGAAATTTGTTACAAATCCAAATATAAAGAGAAATCGTGAGCCAGTCCATAAATGTCATTCAAGGAAATTACTTTTTCGAAAGAAGCAACTACATCATGCCAAATATACATGTATATTTAGTTGTCATTCCAGGGAAAAAACACGTGCCTATAATACATGGGAAATTAAGCAAAAGGAAAAAGAAACCCACAAAATAAGATTTGTCCAAAATATAAGGTGCAGAGTAAATGCATTCAAATATACCTTCTCTACACCTTGATTACAAGCATATACCAAAGCATCTGCAAGTGTAAGTCTGCCTTCAGCATCAGTATTATTCACCTATGAAAGAAATACTAAGCTGTTAGGATTAAGATTCGAGATGAAATAGTTACACAAAAATGAACATTCAAAAGTAATGTGATGAAACACGATTTTAATGCTCAAGTAAAGATAAAAATCCCCTACTACCGCATTCGGAAAAGAATTATGTAGTCTGGATTCAGATTCAACGAGCACGCAGAAGTCCGGGTCCAAGCGTTGGATAAGTAAATTTTTAATAATGAAGACCCAACATTCAATTAAAAGGGTCATAATTTAGATACAGGTACATTTTGTTCATAAAACTTGAAAACCAACACTAGGATGCATTAAAATATTTCTACATAAATTTGAACCGCAGTGGGGAGGGGGAAGGATTGTAATGCATTTCCAGCAAAGAATGTATATCATAATGTGATTCAAGAGACGGCACATCTAAACAATGAATGTAAGTGCAAAGCAGACAAAGAAAGACCCATTTCTGATGTAACATGTAAATGCTCATGGAAGACGACCAAAGTGCTCAACATCTAAGTAATGTCAGCACTTGAAGTAAATTGTATATTGAAGTTGGATTAGAATACAGATACATAATTTCAGCTGACATAAAACCCATTGCCACCCATTTCCATTTTTTTTTCTTTTTGATAATTCGGTTTCTTCCATTTATCTGATAAGAAGAAAAATTATGTAACCAATTGAGCACATCCTTTCTGATAGATAAGCACAAAATTAATAAAGAACTATATAAACAAAATGGTGACCAAGCCATGATCTGGAGACTATAGCCTTAAAATGAAGAACTAACCTCAATTGTCTTTCCATTTGAAGCTGTGACAATGTCTCCTGGCCTCATACCAGTTCCACTTATCATATTCTCACAGGCCGCAACAATGAAATGAACCTATATATACACGAACAATTATATGTTTATATACATCACTGAATTCTTAGGATAAAAAAAAAAAATACTAGATGTTCCCGCTTAACAGGTTGTAGAGAAGAAAACAGAACTATGAAAAAAAAGATAAAACGTTGAAAACAAATCAAGTCATGCAACAAGGATATTATCCCCTCAAACATAGACCACCAAGAAATGACTTACCTCTACCCCAGCAGGCTTGATTTGACCAAGAGCTTTTGCTGCACCGAGAACTGCTGCTGATCCTCCCATATCAAATTTCATGAGCTCAATTAAACAACCTGGTCCTGTCTTGATATTGTAGCCACCACTGAAACATAAAAGGTACCGTAAATCAAATAAACAGCCCAAACAAGTAGAGAACATATTCCATTTCAGTTGTATCTGTAAGACCGCCCTTTTTTCTCCTAACAATCCGAAACATATACGAACCTGTCAAATGTCAACCCCTTTCCAACTAAGGCCAGCTTGGTTTTAACTTCTCCACCTGGAGGCTTGTAACACAAATGGATGAAATGGGGAGGATTGGCAGATGCTGCTGCAACAGCTAGATAGGAACCCATTTTCAGTTCTTTGCACTGCTCTACATCCATGATCGTTGCAGAAAAAACATCACTGTAAAGGGAAGCAATACTTTTGGCCTCCTCTGCCAGTACAGCTGCAGTATGGAAGTAAACAAAGTTAAATAAGAAAAGTGGATCGTAAGATATAAAAACACCATGAAATTTATGGAAATGCACTCTATCCAAGACCCAAAGGAAGTGAGAGTTCATAAAAGCATTGATTTTAAGCATCACAGATGACTATTCACAATATTTATCCCTTAAAAGGTAAAGCAGAAAAAATAATCGCTAAAGGAATAAGAAAGCGCTGCAGGACTTCTAACCAGGAGTGAGAACATTAGCAGGTGCATTTACAAGCTCTTTTCCAAAAATTATCCCAGCACAGACATCTTCAGCATATTTCAGTTTCTTTTCTATCTCAGATCCAGTTCCAAGACCAAGAATGTCCACTGACTTCAGAGATGGTTTCTTTGACTCTGACTTAAACCTATTATCTTCATAAGTCCCCAACACAGCTCCTGTTGTACTTCAAATATTAGACCAAAATTAACAACCCGAAATTGAAGGTCAACTTTTATGACTCAAAAGGATCAAGAAAAAAGTACCAGTTGCTATTGCTGAAGCTGTGCTTAGCTTTGCTTCAGTAGAGAGCCCCTCGGGAGAAGCAAGTGTGATGGCGATATTACTTGCCAGAGCAGACTTAGCTGCTGCTGCAACTGCCTCACCAAGACTACGATAAGAGGTCGTTGGGTCAGCTGCTGATCCAAGCCCAACTAAACCTACCCTTTTTGAACCAAGTCCAGGAAGCCTAAGAATTGTTGATTGTCCAGCTTTTCCGTTAAAATCCTCCTCAGTTGAAGCTTCAGACAAAGAACCACCTAATTGGGAATCCAGTTTTTGCAATGTGGAATTCTTGAACTTCGAATTCTCATCTTTGGCCATGTCCTTCTCTGTAACACCTACTGCAAGGATGTCTCCTTTCCATTCTATCAAATCAATTTCTTTAGCAGCAAACGAGATCTGCAGCCATTCCAAATATGAATATCAGATTTAGTAAAGATACAACCACTAAAAACATCCACTTGCATATATATATATGAGCAAAAGGTTGAATGCTAACAACATATAATTTTCTCATAAATGAGCAAAAATAATCAAAATATGAACTATTGACATAAATAAAACAAATAAATCATCCAAAATTATAACAGATGCATATTAAGATTTAAGAACTTGTAAAAATAAAAAATTATTACTTTATACCAAGAACGTAAAGACACAATCTTATGGAAATAATCTTACATGTAAACCCAAAAATTTTCCTACATTTTAACCGCACATTCTTAAAAAAAATAAAAATAAATAAAATCACTATTACAAAACATATTTCCCCAAAAAAGGGGCTCAAACATACAATAAACGTCAAATATGTTCGGATGACAATTCAAATAAACCAATCAAGACTCCAAAAGTCTAGATCCTATAATATGTATAAGCACACAAGTAAATGATACATCCAAGTGTAACTAACTACACTTGTGTGCAAAATAAGAATAAACTCGTTAATATTAGTCTATCCGTAGTCCACCCAATATGAACTCTCAAAATATCAAAGTACTACCCACAAAAATACCATAAGAGATAAACCCGAAATAAGTCAATGGATGTATTCGCGAAAAAGTGGGTGTGTGATCGACATAGAAGGAGGAAAAGATACCTTAGGGGCCTCGATTTGATTAGGTTGAGTAAGGCCAAGTGTAGCCCGAGCAATTGAGTGTGCCATGCGCCTTGTTCGTTTGGAAAAGAGAGGTGCGGCTCTAAGAGAAATACCCCAAATGGGACCAAATTGCAACTTGGTAAAAACTGAGGAAGAAGAAGAGGCAGAAGTAGAAGCGAGGAGGGTTAGCGATGACACTCTAATGGCGGCCATCGTTACGTGTGCCAGCCTTTAAGTATTTATAGCAGTAGAATGAACGTAGATAAATATAACGCTCAAAAGTCGGACTCATAGCCAGAGTGTGGAACTGAGTGAACGAGAAATGGATCATAGTTTTGGATTGGGGTTGGATACAGATGTTATGTGTCGAGTTGAGCCATTTGGCTCATTAATGCTTGGTTCGGCTTGGTCCATAATGTGAGTCAACTCATGCTTGATTGACTCGTTTTCAAAAATTTCGACTATGCTTGTCCTTGCGAGTTTTTTTCCAACTTAAAATTGCATTTTTACTACTCGATGGCGAGTTGGCTTGCGTGTTGATGAGCGACTTACTTGAGATTTGCGTTTGTAATGCGAGTAGACGAACGACTCATTCTACTTAATACATGTAGATTTGAGGGATTGGTGCACCCACATGCCAAAATGTTTAAGAGTCGGGGTATTGACACAATAAGGCAATGTACTAGTTGTAGTTGTAGGAACTACTAGCTTGAAATCAGAATAGAAGTATGCCAATGATGACACTAAAGTGGAGGCTTATATAATTGCTACATACAACATAATGTTTCAATATGTCCAAACTCTCGTCCTACTTGATGTCATGTTTGCATCGAAGATTTGGCTGAACTCGATTCAATTGTTGTTCTTGTAATAGTGATCTTTCGCAACGGTGACATTTACTATGGTGTTAAATATTTGTATAATGGTTTGAAGTATTGGACTATGAATTGCACATTTCTAGAAAACTATTTCAAATGGCTATAAAAGTTAAACTTCCAAAATAGTTCTTCCATCTAGATATTTATGAGCATGTGAATGTATGTATCTTCAAGAAATACACAAATAACAATTGAAAGGATATCTGTTAACACGTGAATTGTTTCATGGGTCTTGACAAATTTTGAATTACACTTTTGTTGGGAGTTAGACAATATGTGCACTCGGTAAATTCACGTGTTAATCGGAGAACATTTGTTGGGAGTTAGACAATATGTGCACTCGGTAAATTAGTTGAGCTATAGAGGGATTGCCTCTAGTTTTCGATTCATGTGGACGCTATCTATTTCCTCTAATGAATACAAGAGGAAGTGTACTTAATTATCATTACGAGATCTCCAGAGGATGACAAAGAGCATAAATTTTCATGATGCTTGATGCGTCCTACAAATGAGAAGTGGATAGAAGTAATAGGAGTGATAAAATCGAGAAATCCAAACAAGTCGAGGATTTGGTGGATATTCTTACTAGACAACAAATTTTGGAGGATATATAAGTTCTTGAAATTAGAGCACAAGGCTAATGAGTTTATTAAGTTCATTTTTGGACAAAGGAAAGAAAATTTGTAGCTGAGATTTACTTCTGGACGCTTGTATTAACCATAATAGTGAGTTTAAATTTAGAGTTACACCAATTAATAGACTATATTTCTTTTTTCAAAGGAGCAAATAATTTGCAGATTTCATTGTTAGAGTCCATGAGAACTGGGTCATAATTCCAATAGTTATATTTATGGCATGAAATAATTATCATGATAGTGGTACTTAAAATTTGCAGATTTCATGTTTAGATAGGTATGCAATTAAATTAGCCCTATTTGAGCCTCATTAATTTCATAATTTATTTTCAATCATACATTCTCCCATAAAATGATTTTACATATAAATTCAATTTTTTTTTATTCTTTACTCACACATTCTCTACAAAATCACTATTCCAAAATGGGGTTCGAATAGGGGCATAATAAAACAAGATTTTAACATTTTTTTTTGTGATGTATTCTACACGTTCTCACCGGGTGTAAGAGAGAGAATTGTTTGGGAGCCAAGTACAATTAATATAGAATAACATGAACTATTGATACGTCGAACGTGATATGCTTAAGTTATTCATTTAATTATATCTCTAGTTTAATGTCACGTTAGCATCACCTAGACATAATGTATTGACACCGGTGAATCTAAGGGTTCGTTTGATTGTAAGGGTGGAAAATGAGTGGAAAGAAAATGTTTTACATGGAAAAGATTCTCTTAGAAATTGTTTTATCGGAAATTATAATTAAGTGTGTTTGATTGAGATAATTTCCCACTCTGAAAATTTTTAAAATTTTGGATTTTTTTGTTCGCTTTTGACTTTATTTTACATAAAAATTGTCCATTAAAATGAATTTTTTTTACAATTGGTTATGAAATTTGTTAACATAGCCAAAAAGTAAAAAAAAAAAAATTTGCTCGAAGACTATTTTTTCATCAATATTTAGTGTTCGTTTAGTTTTGTTTTACATGAAAATTGTTCATTAAAGTGATTTTTTTTTTTTTATAATTAGTTATGAAATTTGTTAACATTGCCAAAAAGTAATAATAATAAAAAAAGACGGCCAACACATGGAAAATCCTCCAAATGGGGAGGGGGTGTGGGAAAACTTTTTCCTTAAAATTTTTTTGTCATCAAACAATACTTTTGTAGAAGAATATTTTTCACGGGAAAACTATCTAATCAAACAGGGCGTGAATAAATGTTGAAGAAGAAAAGTCAAATTAAGTCGACACGTGTCTCTTTTGTATCCAAGGCCACACAAAATTTCTATCTCCCAAGTCTTTTTATTTAACTCCATAAAAGGTCAAAGCAGTTCGCTAACCACTGCAATTTCATCAGATTCAAGCCTATACATCAACTAGATTTCTGCCCATTTCTAAGTATTCTACAAATCTGCAGCTGAATCAGGACAAGGAACGAGTAGAGGTATGTCTCCATTACTACACGTGATTTCAGTTACTTCAGTTACCTTTTTTCTTGACATTTTACAAAATTTACAGTCAATACATGATCATGAACAAATTTTTCTTTTATGGGGAGTATTTGTTTCTTTCTCTTTCTTGATTGGCAAGTTTGTTTACTAAAGATCTTTGAAACGTGACAGCAGAATGATACTATGACGGTGCATGTTTTTGGTAAATGGTTATAATCTATGGATCTTACTGAATGTATGGATAATAAGAGGATAGTAAATGTGATTCCTAAGAAATATGTGGATAAAAGGTACAAGAATTGATTAAATTATAATCGTTGACCTAAAAAACACCTAACCATGTTCCCGCCCGCCCTTATGTTACCTGCATTTAACGACAGGGCTCTTTCTTTGCAACTTCGTCTTATAGACATTTATGTGATCCACTGGATGAGGATCCCTGTGTCCCGAATATTTGCCCACTTTTGGTCACAAAGCCTGAGGTTACTTCTTTCTCCTTGATTTCCTTTGAGAATGGCAAGTTCTCAATGTCATTTATGGACAACTAACTCATTTCTATCTATTTATAATTTAAACCGATTATAAATAACTCCCAAACATGCAGCTTGTTTCTCTGCATTAACCAATTGAGGCCTAATAACTTTCTTTCAGAATTTTATCTCAACAAATTGATGTTCTACATTTTCTACCTTATAGTACTTCAATGGTTGAATGTTATAAGCAAACTCTAGTGAAGACAAATGACAATTCGGCTGGAACATCTGTTCTTTTTTTCCTGATTGGTTATTGTTTTCTAAAGATTTTTGGTTGTGTGCAAGTCAACATATAATATGAAATAGGAAGCTTCCATGTTCTGGATGAAGCATGAAGAAAAGTGCTAAATTTCTGTAAACAGATATCTTCTACATTTTCTTCTGTGTGTGTGTGTGTGTGTGTGTGTCTGGCCAAGGGCATTATGTTTACTTATTCAACAATCGTGCCCATTTTTATTTTGATGCTGATAGGCTTCTTTGATTTCGCTGTTAATTATATCTGCTGGGTGAGCTGCATATTGATAATGGCGGAGCAAGCTTTCTCGGTTTTTTGGAAGCTCACAGAATACGCAGCGGACCCAATTTTGCGCCAATTCAAGTATTTATTGTGCTGTGAAAGTAACATTGAAAATTTGATTGATGAATTGGAAATTCTTGAAAATAAGAAAATTGAGGTTCAAGCAATGGTTGATGCAGCCAAAAGAAATGCTGAAGTTATTAGACCACTTGTTTCAGCTTGGTTGCAAAAGGTTGATGACCTAAACAAACAGACAGATGAAGTTCTGAAAGATGCTGCAATTTCTGAAATGCAGTGTCTATTCCTTAGATGTCCAAATTTAAAGAACCGTTATCTACTAGGCAGGAAAGCCACGGAGATGACTGTTGTGACTGTTAAGCTCCAAGTGGAAGGTACATTTGAGAGAGTGGGCTATCCTACACCACCGGTGCTGATGCCAAACCAATCCTCCCATCAGGACTTCTACGGTTTTGAGACAAGGATAACAACTAAGAAGGAAATCTTGGAAGCTCTGAAGGACAAAGATATCAATATAATTGGGATTTGTGGCATGCCTGGAGTAGGTAAGACGACAATGGCGAATGAAGTAGCCACCCAAGTCAAAGATGAGAAATTATTTGATGAGGTTGCGATGGCAATTGTATCTCATGATCCAGACATAATAAAAATTCAGGATCAACTTGCTGAAAAGCTCCATTTGAAAATTGAAGAGAAGACTGAAAGTGGGAGAGCTCAACGACTTTATGCAAGACTTACGTATGATAATAAGAGAATTCTTTTAATATTAGACGACGTCTGGAAAGAAATTGATTTGGGAACTATAGGAATTCCTTCAAAGGATGATTGCAAGGGATTGAAAGTTCTGTTTACTACACGAAATGAAGATGTATGCATTGATATGGGAGTGCAGAGGAAATTTGAAGTTGAAGTTTTGTCTCAAGAAGAAGCACATAAACTTTTCGAGCATTCTGCAGACATTTCTAATTATACAATTAATGTTGTGAACAGCACAGCTCACGAAGTTGCAAATGAATGTGGAGGCTTACCTCTAGCGCTCGTGACTGTTGGCAAAGCGCTAAAAAATAAAATGCCACATAAATGGAGAGATGCACTTCAACAGTTACAAAGGTCTAGGGTAACAAATCTCAGAGGAATGCACGATTTGGTCTACTCGAGAATAGAGTTAAGTTACAACTATTTGGAAACTGACGAAGCCAGGTCCTTGCTTTTGATATGCTCTATATTTGCTGAAAAACAAAGTATTCCAATTGAAAGATTGGTTAGATATGCAAGGGGACTAGAGCTGTTTCAAAATACAGACACATTATCAGAAACCAGAGATCGGGTATATTCTATTGTCGATGATTTGAAACGTTGCTATTTATTGTTATCAGGTGAGGAGGAGGAGCTGAAATTACATGATGTTGTTAGAGGTTTTTGCTTAATGGACAAACCTGGATATCTGGTGAAACATGCTGATTTGGAAGAGTGGCCAAAAGATAACAAGGAATCATACATTGCCATCTCAATGACTTTTGGTATGCTGGATGAGCTTTCCAGTGGGTTAAAATATGGGCACCTAAAGTTGTTACGGGTGCGATGCGATTCAGGGGAACAAAATATATCTGAAGAATTTTTTAAAGATATGCAGGAACTCAGGGTTCTTGAATTTAATTGGATGAACATTCAAATTCCGTCGTCTATCCAATTGTTGACGAGTCTTCAAACACTGTCATTGGACTACTGTGATTTAATGTTTGACATCTCAATGATTGGGAGTCTAAAGAAGTTGGAAATTCTCACTTTTTATCATTCTTATCTCTATGTTGATTTTCCCGCTAAAATAGCAGAACTTAGCAACCTAAAGTTACTGGATTTGAGATTTTGGACAGGCCCCCGCCCACTTCCACCTGGTGTTTTATTGGGTATGAAGAAACTGGAAGAGTTGTACTTTGGAGAATACTTTGAAACAAGAGATGAAGAAAAGGGGTACATTATTAAAGAGATAAGTTCTCTGACTGCTCTTAACACTTTCCAAATTTCCACAGATGATACTCAGTTTTTGATGCAAATAGTACAAGTGTTGTGCGTTGAGAACCTGAAAAGATATGAAATCACCATGGCTGAGAAAAAGGGACTCGGTACTGGAGATTATCATGTCACAAGGAGGCTGGACCTCCTAGATGGTATTGACGCAGGTACTCTTTTGCAACGTGGATTTAACTCGTTAATGAGGACAGCTTACCAACTTTATATTGTTAAAGCAATAGCTTGGAAGAAGCTTGTGAGTGGGTCAGATAAAGATGGTTTCTTTAACTTAAAGAAGCTGAGGCTATCAAGTGGTGATTTTGAGTATATTATTGATGCCACATACTCAATTCCAAGTGGAACCTTCTGTAATCTGGAGCTTCTGAAATTGGAAGGTTTGCATAATCTCATACAGATATGCAATGGAAATCTTCCAAGAACGGAACATTTTGGGAGTCAGTTGTTTCATAACCTCACGATTCTTGAGATTTATAATTGTGATGCAATTAGAAGCTTGTTTCGGGAGTCAGTTGCAAAATGTATGATGAATCTCCAAAGACTGGATATATCCAACTGTCCGATGTTAGAGGAAGTTGTTTCGATGGACACGCAAGAAAACTTAGTTAGAGAGATGCTTGGGTTCCCTAAACTAAAAAAAGTCACTCTTCAATTTTTGAGTGTATTTAAAAGCTTCACATCTGAGTCGAATAAAGTTGATGATTGTCAATCGTTGTTCAACCAGGTATATATCTTTCCTCTTGTTTGCGTACGTGAGGCCATATTTGATGTTTAGTCCTAATCTATGAATTTAGAAGCATTAGACAAATTAGGAAAATTGATAATACTCGAAAACGTTGTCCAATCCTTCGAAAATGAACCAAAGCAGTAGAGCAAGAAATTTTGTATGAGCCAGAATGATTACATAAATGATATTTTTTGGCTGATACAATTAATTGAATTTCGCAGGTTACGTTGCCTAACATGGAGATGTTGGATATTTTTCAGTTGGATTGTATAGTAAAGCTACTGGGTGAAGAGGAAATGCCAATCACATCTCTTTCTAAAATAAGAGTCATCACTGTGGGTAGCTGTGGAAATTTATGGACCATTGCACAATCTGATTCAGTTAAACTACTGCAAAATCTTGAAGGTCTTGTAGTATCTGATTGTGCAAAGGTAGAAGTATTGTTTGACCTTGAGGGTTTAAATGTTAACAAATACGATGCAGGAGGAATTGGTATACTTGGTCGATTAGATTCATTAGAGATGTCTACTCTACCTAAATTAATGCACATTACAAGGATGGTTCCCATAGGAATTTGTGTCTTCCAAAATTTGAAATCACTTGTAGTTAAAGAATGTGGTGGCTTAAGGTACTTATTCTCACTTTCTGTGGTGAGTTCGCTTGTGGCTCTAGAAACTATAAGGGTTCAATCATGCGATGTGATGGAAGCGATTGTTGGAAGTGAAGATGAAACTTGGGAGCTTGAGAAACTTGAGTTCCCAAAACTCAAAGATGTCAACCTAGAGCACTTGAGCAGTTTTAAGAGCTTTAGATTTAAATTAGACTCCATGCACGTTCTCGGAACATTATTCAACCAGGTACGCACCTCTCTTCATGTGTGCTTGCATGATGCCGTATAATATTTTTTTTTTTGGAGGATGCTTAGTTCTTTTGAATGGAATTCTGAAGTAAAAAGTGAAATTACAACTAATCCATTTTCTTGATTCTTTGGCCTTAAATAATTTCGTTATTTATTTAAGAGACATCATACTTTGATGATGATCGGTGATTATTTATTTAGCTTACTTGCAAAAAAATTGTAATATCCTCGGTGTAGAAAACATTTTATAGAATCGTGGTCTTAACTAAGAAATAAAAGAATACAAAATATTAGAAATGTTCCAATTACTTACCATATAACTTAAGGAAATTATGCCAAACTATTATATTTTATAAGTGGTCTTGTAATAAAATAATTCTCTTTTGTTTAGACTCTAGATTTATTTCAACTGTTCTTTAAATAAGGTCAATTATAACAACATTAGTGTTGGAATTTAGGGGTGATTCGAATACCTTTGTTGAAATTGTTAAAGCAATTAAAGAATTCTGATTGAAGTGCACGTCATAAAGAATTCAAGTTTGGAATGCTATTGAAGTTCTATGTCCAGTTGAAGTTTTATTTTGGAAGCTCATTGGGAGTTGGAGATTGGTATTGAACTTGAATAAGATTTTGACGGAGAAAGTAAAAAAAAAATTATTTTCGGACATATGGGCATGGGCGTCGCGGCACCTGTTCTGTTTTCGGATTTTTCGCGTCTTCTTCTCCTACTTTGTTTTGAACTCGATTTTTTGGCATCTTATTTCATCAACAACTCTATTAAGAGGGTTTGGACGCCCCCTATATATTTTCTATAAATATTAGACTCTTCTATACAATTTGATAAGTGTGAGAAAATATATTACTAAAATTATATGATCCATTGTGATTTTCTATCTTCTCCATTATTCTTGAGTTAATAATCTCTCTTAATTCATTTGCCATATTCTTGTCTTTATTTTACTTTGTTTGATCATATATTTTATTATTATTTATCATATAACTTCAACATCTCAATCCGGTGATTGATGCTACAATAAGTGGTATCAGAGCCAAGGTTCAGCGGTTCCTTAGAGCACAAGGTTTGATTTGTTCGAATTTTTTTGTTCGTGATGGCTTTCATGAAATAAACATTCCGCTTTTGGATCGGAGCACTAGATTTTCGCTATGACAAGTTAAGATGCGTGTAGTACATGCACAACTGGATTTGGATGATGCGTTGCAGGGAATTGATAAGATGCCCACAACTTTGACTAAGAAGATTGTTTCTCACATTCATCTTCATCTATCAAATACCATTTTTCAGGACTTTTTGAAGGAGAATTCAACGACTGTTTTATGATTGAAATTAGAGTAATTGTGGATGACTAAAAGTTTGACGAGCAAGTTGAACATCAAGCAGTGTTTATACTCCCATCGAATGGTAAAAGGAGGATCATTGGAAGATAGCCTGACTGTATTTAAAAGATCGTCGCTGTTGGAAACTTTGAAAGTAGAGTATGATGAAAAAGATTTGGCCTTGATCCTATTGTGTTCGTTGCCCGCTTTGTTTTCTTCATTTAGAGACACGATCTTGTACATTTGTGATATTCTCACCATGGAGGAGGTGTATGGTGCTTTATATTCAAAAGATAAAATGAAGTATTTTGTTTTTGAGGTCAGAGATAGAGAAGACCAGATTGCTCATGGTGGTTCTGGAATGGGCATATCAAAGTCTAAGTTCAGTAATCAGATTTGTAACTACTACAAGAATGCGCACTTGAAGAAGGATTGCTACAAATTGCAGAATAAAGAAATGATAGCTGCAAGTAGATATTCAGATACTTCATGCGAAGCAGATCTCGCGGAGAATGTTGTAAGTAATGGAGATCTCTTATCTATTTCTGACATGGAGATCTCTTATCTATTTCTGACATTGAGTCTAAATCAGAAGAGGATTGGATTCTTGATTCAGAATGTGTGTTTCATATGTGTCCTAATTAGGACTTGTTTACTATATATGAAACTGTTTCCAAAGGTGTCATAGTTATGGGAAACAACGCATCTGTCGGGTGGCTGGAATTGGTACAATCATATTGAAGTTTTTGGATGAGACAATTAGAACACTTGGGGCTAGGTTCGACATGTTTCGGATTTGAAGAAGAATCTCATCTCGTTGTCTATCCTCGATTCAAAAGGTTATGAGTTCTTTGGTAGAGGTAGAGTCTTGAAGGTTTGTAAGGGTGCACAGGTAGTATTGGAGGGACGGAAAATGGAGGGACGGAAAATGTCTCGATTATACATCTTGCAGGGTCATGAGAATTTAGCACAGTTTCAGTAGCGTGGTGGACATTCAATTTGGTACAATACCTTTAGGAGCTCGTAAATTGTCGGATTTGAAGAATATTGCTAGTGGAATTTAGAAGATATGGATAATGCCGTTTTGCCACCATCACCTACGATGTCAGTATATTCAATTGTTAGGGACGGACCTGGTGGAACAAGGTATGTGAATGCTGATTTTGTCGAGCGTGCTTTAAGTGGAGTAGAAGGTGTACAATCTAGCAAGGGCCTTCTATAAAAGCATTTTGTATTGATTCTGCTTTGGCGGTGTGTTATAGCCTATTTTGGTTAATTCAAAATCATTATGACTTTTGGGAAACTAAGGTAATTCTGCAGAGTTGTGCTTGGATTCATTGGAAGAGGTGAAGTATTTTGTGTTTTGTTGGAGAAATTAATTTTTTGGTTATTGTTGAAGAAGCCGTTCATTCTTAGATGAAATTCGTGTCAAGGTGGAGATTGTTGAAATTTGGGTGCGACCCGAATTCCTTTGTTGAATTTGTTAAAGTAATTAAAAAATTCTAATTGAAGTGCATGTCATGAAGAATTCAAGTTTGAAATGATATTGAAGTTATATGTCAAGTTGAAATTCTACTTTAGAAGCCTACTGGGAGTTGAAAAGTGGTATTGGACTTGAATAATATTTTGATGGAAAAACGAAAAAAATAATTTTCGGGCAAACTGCCCTGCGCTGCGGCGCCTGGAGGTGGGCGCCGAGGCCACCTCTTCTGTTTTCGGGTTTTCCGCGTTTCCTTCTACTACATTTTGAACTCGATTTTTTTGGCATCCTACTTCATCAACAATTCTTCTAAGAGGGTTTGAACGTCCCCGACACGTCTCTTATAAATATTAGGCTCTTCTATACATTTTGATAAGTGTGAACAAATAGATTACTAGAATTATAAGATCCATTGTAATTTTCTATCTTCTCCATTATTTTTGAGTAGATAAAATCTCTTAATTCTTCTGTTATATTCTCGTCTTTATTTTTCTTTGCTTGATCATATATTTTATTATTATTTTTCATATAATTTCAATATCTCAATCCAGTGATTGGTGTCACAATAAGTGGTATCAATCCTAACAATTAGGAAATATTGCTGATATTGAAAACTCAATGAAGTTTTATGATGACACAATTTTTGTGACACCCGTTAAATCTTTTTCTTGCAGGTTAGATTGGCTAATCTGGAGGTGCTAGATATTGATGGATTAGATGACGTGTCTGTATTATTTGACTTTGAGGGTATGACAGCTAGTGAAGGTCACGTAGAAAGTTTACTTGGTCGATTAATATCGTTGAAGATTGAAAGACTACCGAAATTAGTAAACATTACAAGGACGGTTCCTGAAGGAATTCACGTCATGCAGAATTTGACATCACTTGTCGTTTCAGATTGTAGCAGTTTAAGGTACTTATTCTCACCTTCAATGGCGAACTTGCTTGTGGCTCTAGAAACTTTAGAGGTCTATGAATGTCAAGAAATGGAAGAGATTGTTGGAAGAGAGAGAGAAGGCACCTCAGGTATTGATATGGCCGAAGAAGGAATGACAAGAAGAATCGTATTTCCTAAGTTGAGCAGTTTAGAACTTTTATCTCTCGATAGATTCAGAATGTTTTGCTCTCAAAACTACGAACTCGTGTTCCCTTCACTCCATAAATTGGTCATTCTGTACTGTCCCGTGATGACAAAATTTTGTTCCGGACATCTAGATGCACCAGAGCTTAAGCAAATACAGATAGGAGAGGGCCAATATGTGGATATTTCCAATTTCGTTGACGACTCAGGTATATATATTTATGTTCTGATCTTCATTTTACATCATCTATATATGCTATAATTGCTTACACATTATTTATTAACGTAAGAATACTCAGCAAATTAGAACGTTCTGTCAGGTTTACTGGAAGAGGAGGAATAAATTTGTAGAGCAAAGGCACATGGTGATGGAATTATTTCTTATCTATTTTAAATTATTTGAACTCAATATATAAGTATCCTCTCTCTTATTTGATTGGCTTGAGTCCACTTCGCTAGGATGTATAGATCGATTTGATAGAGTTAGGGTAAATCTTGAAAAAGTGTAAAGATTTTGACTACCTACAATTATGTTCATGTGCTCAATTGAAGTGTGAAGATTTGATTAAATTGTACTAAGCCTCCGTTTGATTCTCATTATTGTTGAGTGAGAATGAAAAATATAGCCGTTATTGGGCCGCCATACAAAATATAGAAATTCAAAATTGATGGCTTGTGATGGATAAAAGTCATATTTTTCATTTTTATGGATGAAAAATGAGAAATAAATGGAGGCTAAGAGAACAATTGACTAACTTATGTCTACATTATTCTAAATAATATCTATGGGAAAAATAAAAATAGAAAGTAATAGTGCCAAACAAAAAAAAACAAGCAACAGTGTTAGGACATTGTTATTATTGATATTTTTGAAGTAGTCGTTAAATAAGTTTTTGGCTATTTATTTATGTTTCTTATAAATAAATTGTTGCATTTACAAGTATGAACATGCGACTAAGTGAATTCGATCGCCTTGTGATGATATGAGTTATGCATTTTTTTGTTGAAATACACGGATATATGTAATTTATATTTTTATCGAGAATTGATTTGTCCTAGTTAGTAGCATTTTATTCTAATGAGGATTTAGGGTAAAAGATTCTACTCGGGGTACATGATTTGCCTTGATCTTGGCAACAGTTCCGTTCTACATTAGTATTTGAATATATATACTTTGGAGTGTATTGGATAGGGTCGTGTAGATTAATTATTATAGAATGACAACACGCACAAATTTTATACGCTTGATTGTCTTGTGAGTCACCTAAGTTCATTGTGTAGTGGTTGTTATTGTGAAAGCGACGCTCTTCGATGTCACTGATTAAAATCAAGTTACAAGATGAAATACCTCAGTACATTGGGAGCTGAGATGAACCGAAGTAGTAATCATAATATTAATGAGTTCGCTTAATTTTTTTTTAGAAAGTGGTTCAAATCTGGTTCTGGGATGCCTGAAACATTATTTTTTGATTGTATGACGAATAAACTGTTTCAAGAAAAATGAGCTTAATTGAGAAAATAATTAGAATGTTGAAATAATCATTTTAGCCCGAATGTAATTATTCAACGTCCAATGGAATAAGACAAAGATGACAAGACATGACAATCTTCACCTCCACCTTATATTATTCGGTTGACGGTGCAAATAATTTTTTTTTTTTGAATAAAAATTATATACATTTTAAGTTTATGCTAGATTTTTATACAAGTCTAATACGATGCGTCGAACGCATGCATAAACTGCATTAAAATCACTCACTCAAAAAAGAAAAAGTATTACACGTATCTTGGTTTAACATATAATGACATTTTTTGGGCGAGGGCACATTACTTATAAATAACATTGAATGATGCTATAAGTACATGGAAATTTCACAAAATACGCACAGAAATTTGAAATGCATGAACTGGATTCAAACATGGAAGAGGGAAACACACAGATACACGTGTAAGATTTTTTCAATTCAAAATTCTGTACAAAATCTGACAACATTTCCTGTACTTAAGGAATTTTTCAAAAACATTTATACAAAGTCAGTGAACTAATTCTCCTTAAAAGGTAACAAGTCCAAGATCCATTTCATTCGGCAAATCAATCACCTTTACATGGTGAATTTCATTGTCATAATTATTGTTATCACTTATCATTATCTATAAACCATCATTAATATTTTCAAATATCATTTCTTACTATTTCCTTTGTATTTATCCAAAAGGTTTGGTGGGTGATAATTACATTTAATAGTAATCAAGATTTCTTCATTAATGCCTAATGGCATTATTTTATTTTTAGGTCGATGCTAAATCCAGTAGTAGATCCTATTTAATAGAATAGGGCCCACTTGAGGCTAATGTTGTTTAATCAGTTAATTAAAATTTTAAAATCCACTTGATTAATTTTTAATTTGTGGAATTACCTGATTAATTGGGATTCTTTGTTGAAAAGCTTTGTTTACCGGTTAATAATTTATTGTTTTTGACAATATTCCATTGATACTTGATGCTTAGTTTTATGGTATTTGTTGCAATTAAATATATTCATGAATAACTCCATTTCACCAGAAATCTTATGTGGAGGTGGGTCCCACTGTGAATAAAATATTGCAAAAAATGCGACCCCCCCCTATATTGTTTCTTATCTGTTGGATTTCTGTGTGTACAGTATTCTATACACACGGCAAAACTGTTCATTCATAACCCTAATGAAACTATTGACATGAGGTGGCTAATCAATTAATCGTGAGAAGAACAATGTATGTGTCAAATGCACCCACCCATTTTAGCATTGATCGATCTGTACCATTGGATTATACAATTTCAGAATTGATACATCATTTTTCCTTTTACATTAAGACTTATGTTATAGTGACGGGCTCAATGACAGACGGGATACGTGTCAATACATGATTAGACAGTTTGAAAAAAAAACACCCAATCACTATTTATCACACCAATCTATCTCCCTCCATCTTGTCATTGCCCCTGTTCAATGAGCATTATTCTTACTTTAAGTAATTTGACGATTGTGCAGTGAACACTCATTATACTGGAAGGATTATATCAAATCACGTCATCTATTCAACGAATTTGTACATGATTTTTCTTTCATCAATGTCTAACTGTTGCACGTGCAATTCCAGTTATGAACGAAATTCAAATTTTTTACTAATATACCTAAAATGTAAATCTTAACAAGATGGCATCCCCGTTACTTATACGAAGAACTTTGGACTCAAATTTCAGCTTTACAAAATTGATTGGTGATACAAAGATGTTTAGACTCAAATATAGGAACATTAAATGGGATGAGCGCTAGTGTTGACTTACACTTAGAACGTCTCAAGAAAGTTGGGCGTGACTCGCCCGACGAGCTCATCCCTTGGTGGGATTGGCTAATGGGCCATTTGCCGCTCGCCTTTCATTACTCCAAAATTGCACTTTTTAGTTAAAATATGAACCTACAAACTATTTGCACAAGTTGTTTGATGCTTGATGAACTTAGTAGACCGGTGCATCCCGGTTCACCCCCTACTCAAATGCATATGCCAAAATGTGTCCTTTGTTCTTAGGCAGTTAGGCATAGGTACAGGGTAACTAAACAGACTACAGAACTCAAATGCATATGCCAAAATGTGTCTTTTGTTCTTAGGCATAGGTATAGGGTAACTAAACAGACTACAGAGTTGGGCTAGTTTTGTATTTTTGCAATTCTGTGACTGGTAATATTCTTTAATGCACTTCTTGGTTCTGTCCGAACAAAAAAGCTCTGTTTCTTTTTACCCTAAAGAAATAAAGGGTATGAATAATATTATCGTATAAAAGTCGTTTGTGATTTCAAAGTTAGACATTTTCGATCACGTCGAGTCCCAAATTTATAGCTTTAACAAGTAAATGACAAAATACCTCACTTATGGTGATTAAGAGAAAAGCTTCGATGGGATGGTTCTATGTGCACATGTGATATGATCGTCCACTTAAATCAAGATACCTCAAACATTGAATTATTCAACGACGACAGAAAGAGGGAAGGAGTAAAGTAATTGTACATATATAATACTAGTTCTTGCGGCTTTGAGTTTTTGAGAGTTGGAGATTGAGAGTGTGTTTGATAGATATTATTTTGGAAGAATGTATTTTGAAATAGTAAATTGATGGAGAATGTGTGGTTGAAAAAAAAGGAAAAGTTATTGATGCGATGAAAAATATTATTTTATCGAAAAATGTGTGGTTGAAAATGAGTAGAAGAACGAGAATGAGGAATTTAATGTGAGCCAAACGGGGGCTGAATAATTTTTGTAGAATTATTTGAATGGGCCATTTGTTGTATATAACGATTGAGAGTGTGTTTGATAGATATTATTTTGAAAGAATGTATTTTGGAATAGTAAATTGATGGAGAATGTGTGGTTGAAAAAAAAGGAAAAGTTATTGATGCGATGAAAAATATTATTTTATCGAAAAATGTGTGGTTGAAAATGAGTAGAAGAACGAGAATGAGGAATTTAATGTGAGCCAAACGGGGGCTGAATAATTTTTGTAGAATTATTTGCCATTTTATGACTCAATAAGTAGAAATAATGAGATCAGAATTAGCTTTTATTTTTTCCTACTTCAGTTTTATCCTCATTTTATATATTTCTTTATTTTCATTAATTTCACTTTTCTATTTATTCAAGTTACTCAGAGCATTATCTTGGTATAAACGTTACTAGGTACATTTTGGGACATCATTGATCCATGGACTGTATGTAACACATTTTTCAGACAAGATAGAAAAATTAAATGGGGGCATGACAATAATATGACAAAAAAATTCATTTCAAACAAACAATTTTATAGAGAGAACAATGTAGAAGTTGCTTTTGCTTATATGAAAAATTATAGGGAGAAATTACAGTTAACCTTTTTTAAAGTTTTCTCCCACTTGTCATCTCCGATATTGAAGTGTCTCGATCTGAATGGTTCGATGTCAATGGTGTTATGATTTTAATGAATAATTCTATCACGTGTTGATGCAATAAAAAAGTAGATTTCATGGAAATTTGGGATCGACGTCAAAAAAATAATTTTTCAGAGTATTCGTTTTCAGAGAATCTTGTTTTCTGGAAAATTCGAAAATACTCCCTCCATCCCATTTATATAGGCTCACTATCCTTTTTTTTTTTTTTGGTCAATTATATAGTTTTGTTTCCTTATTAAGAATGTTTTGTTTTGTTCATTTACTAATATACCCTTATTTCTTTATTACTTCCAATAATAATTTACTACTAGTTATTGATAATTAAATGACGGTAAATTAGAATTTTTTTTTAGCAAAAATTGTCTTTTCAATAACATTAAATAAAATTTTTTAATCCGTGTAAAAACAAAACAAGTCTATATAAA